>JAADVO010000349.1:0-31586 GCA_023335655.1 Globisporangium spiculum | reverse complement strand
TCTGTTTTTCGAGCATTCTTTTAGCTTTCAATACAATTCAAGTTTGCATTTATCCTTTGTATGTCTATTCAAAACACCTATAAACATGACAGGTTATGAGGCCGCTTACAGTGACAATTTTTTTAAAATCATGGATGCGGACGGACTTTTGCGCAGCACTGTACAAACCCACCCATAGACACAATTATAGCCAATAATAATTTATTATTGTATTTTGCACCGATCATTCAATTTACAAAAAATATTTTTAAAAAAAGGTCTACTGTCAGCATATGGAAATATATTTTTACTATTTTTAGGAAGCCTTGCTACTCCAGAGTATCGATTTCTGATTTTTGACAGAATTTTGAATTGTGCAAAAATTAAAAAAAAGGTCAAAACTATGTATTTCTTCTATAAGTTTTAACGAAAAACCTCGCGATCAACGTCGTTCGGTTAACCACATGTATACAATTGCCAAGTCAAACGCAGATTTTGGCTCACCAAACGACGTTGCTCAAATAAGTGGGCTATGCTCGATTTGAGCAACGTCGTTTGGTGAGCCAAAATCTGCGTTTGACTTGGCAATTGTATACATGTGGTTAACCGAACGACGTTGATCGCGAGGTTTTTCGTTAAATAAGGATCTTCTATTCGGATTTGACGTTCCTCCAAATGAGGGAAAACCACATCGAGGGAAAAGATTGTTTTTCGCATCTTCCCAGTTGAGTTGAAGCTCACAAACTGGAAGAACAAGTCGAAGAAGGAAGAATGCGGACGGAGGATCTCATGCTGCGCCGGAAGAAGCCGCGCTCGCTGCCTTCGCCGCCGCTTGCGCTGCTGCTAATGGCGGTGGTGCTGCAGCTGTTCACCACGACATCTGCGCTCCCCACCCTAGACACAAGCCGCGCCGCTGACCCCCCGGTCCCAACGGAGCTCGTGCCGTTGAACCAAGACGCGAACATGTCGTACACGCCCTGCGCCAACCACAAGACATGCGACGACTGCTTGGCCGCGAGCTACATGTGCCACTTCTGTGAGTTCGACTTCCAGTGCCACGCCATCGGCTCGCCACTGGGCTGTGTCACGGGCATCTCCACGTGCCACCACCTCGACGGTACGCGTATTTTCTCGTTGACCTGACAAGCTGCATCATGACCTGTACAGATTCTCGGTGTACTTATGGGTAACTACTTTATAATAACGTGCTCTTGGATCTATAGATTGCAAGCGCCAGGTGCCTCAGTACGTTGGCTACGGGCCACCGCCGTCTGTCGTGATCGCTGTGCTGTGCTTGATGGTGACGCTGACGTGCTGCATTTGCGGCATTGCCTCGATCTGCTCAGTCTTTCTGCGACGCAAGAAGCCCAACAAAAACAACCTCTCCGTGGCTGCAATTGCTGCTGCTGCGAAGAAGAAGAAAAACAAAACTACGCTCATGTACGTCCATCTGTATGAGAATGTGTGCATACTGCTGTGGTGATCTGCAAGCACTCATTCATTATCACACCTTGATCATGTTGCATTGTCATCAGAAACCGAGACGATGAAGAGCTCGCGCAGTCCCAAGAAGAGCCACTGCTCGCAGAGATCAGCGAGCACGAGATTATGTCGTTCGAAGACGACGTCGACAATGCCACCCTTGAGCGATTGAGTGCGCGTCGCGAACGGTACGATTTTCACTCGCAACAGGGTTGTCTCTACAAATATCATCATCTATCATATCAGCTTTAGATCACTAACATTGTTGTTTGTGCATTCTGCAGAGAGCGCCCGTTTACGTGGCGATCGTTCTTCGTCCGCATCATGTGCATCACAAGCCTGATCAGCATCACGGTGTTCGCGCTCATGTTTTACCCGCGCATGCCGGATTACAACGTCTGCAACCGTGAGTTCGACTGGGAGTCGATCCTGCAGAGTCTGCGCAGCCTGCACCCGAAGATCGAGTACCAGGTGCTGATCAGCGCGATCAACGAGAACCGCTTTGGGTTCCTCCTGGAAGAAGGCAAAGCCGACATTTACCACAACAACACGCTCGTGGGCTACTGGAAACTGGATGCGCCGCTGGAGGCGAAAGCCGGTTCGATCTCGGACGTAATTGCGCCGATCAAGATTGAACCAGACTACTCGGAGGCGTATGCGCTGTGGACCGCATTCCGAAACAACGAGCTCATTTTCCGCATCAACGCGACCGTCTCCGGCTCCATCACCTGGGGCAAACACAAGGTTTGTGATCGCTTTGTGGCGGGTGCGTAGCGCCAATTAACTTTTGCTAACCATTTCTGATGTTGTGGCGTGCAGATCTATCGCATCTCGACTTCTGTGGACGACATTGAGTTCCTCGTTGGCGCCGAATACGACCGCGGACTGTGCAAATGCACTGAGTACCTGGAGCCGCAGTGAGGAACGCCGAGTCAAGCTTCTCTTTGAAGAGATATAATACTTCCGTGAGCTTTCTCTTCGTGCTGTATGTGTGTCTGCCTTTGTTTTTATATATTTTTGAATGCTTTGGTATACCAGCTTGTCTTCCTTCATCTGCAATGGCTGTCATGTGGCAAGTCAAGACAAGGAAACCTTTTCTGACATTTCTCTCTTTGAAGTCATGTTGGAATGCAGCAAATGAAGCCACGAGGAGCCGGGTTCGAGATCTGCAACGAATGAAGGTAATGCATACTTCCAATCATTTTTTCTCTTATAAAACTGACATGTATTCGTTCTCTCTCTCTTTCTACAATGTTCGGCAGCTTTCCGGTGCTCAAAGACATACACACAGAAGGTAAAGACGCTGCTATAAGCCATTTTTGTATCCTTTCGTGGTTGATAGATCTTCGCCCCCTTTTCGAGGAAAGCCGCGCGCCTAGCGTCCTCATACTTATCTGAAGGTGTCGTAACGCTCGGCGCGGTTCTTGGAGTACACAACCTGGCAGAGCTGGATCGTGCGCGCGCGGAAACCAGCGGCGCAGTACATAAGGTAGTACTCCCACATGCGCTTGAAGACATCCGAGCGCTGGATCGTGCCGTTCTTGACGTGCTCCTGGAAGCGCGCGTTCCAGCACATGAGCGTCTTGTCGTAGTCTGGGCCGAGGTTGTGCACGTCCTCGACGACCATCTTGCGCTCGGCGAAGAGCAGCGCCTGGGCCGTGGACGGCAGGAAGCCGTTCGGGAAGATGTACTTGAGGATCCAGAGCTGGTTTGGCACCTTGAGCGAGCGGTTCGCAGCGATGCCGTGCACCACGGAGAGACCGCCGTCCTTGAGGCAGCGCGCGATGACGGAGTAGTACTCGTCCAAGTTCTTGTAGCCAACGGCTTCCACCATGGCGATGGACACCACGCGGTCGAACTGGCGGTCCATCTTGCGATAGTCGCAGTACTCGAAGCTCGTGAGGTGCGAGACACCCTCACGCGCAGCCCACTCGCGAGCACCCTTGAGCTGCTCGTTTGAGATGGTGATGCCCGTGACGTGCACGCCGTAGTTCTTGGCCAAGAAGCACGCGAGACCGCCCCAACCGCAGCCGATTTCGAGCACACGCATGCCCGGCTCGAGTTTGAGCTTCTGCGCGATCAAGTGGAGCTTGTTCTGCTGCGCCTTGTCGAGGTCCATGACGTCGTCGACGCCCTTGTAGTAGGCGCACGAGTACTGCATGTATGGGTCCAACCAGAGCTTGAAGAAGTCGTTGCCGATGTCGTAGTGGTGCGCACCGACGATTCCCGCGCGTGACGGCGACTGGTAGTTGAAGATGTGCGCGCCGAGCGCGATGAGCTTGGAGTTCCACGCCTTGAAGAGCTTGCGCTTGGAGGCCGCTGGGAGCGAGAGCAGGCGCGTGAGCACGACGTCGAGCGGCGTCACGGCTTCCCACTTCTTGACCATGTAGGACTCGCCGATCGCGAGCATGCCGCGGTTGACCCAGTCGAGGAAGATGGACTCGTCGTGGACGATGATGTCGCGGCCCACGATGATGTTGGCTTCCGCGAGCATCTTCTTGATGAACGTGGTGGCGCGCGAGCGGAGCACGGGGCGCAGCGCGGCGCGCACGAGCAGCGAGCCGAGGGCGACACCGCCGACCACGGAGGCAGCGACGATCGCGGTGTTTTGCTTGACGGCGGACATCTTTCGAGGTGACTGGCGAGCGGGACGGGTGGGGCGAGTTAGAAAGTGAAATGCGCTGCTTTTCAAACGCGCGGCATTGTGGTTCCCTCCCCTTGCTTTGCCTTGCCTTGCTAGACCTGCAGGAAAAGAGGGAAAAGAGGGAAAAGCTCACGGACGACGGACGGCCAGGGTGCGAGGCCGCCCTCCCCCCTCTCTGCGTGGACCCCTCCTCGCCGCACTTGCCCCGGTGCTGACGTGGTGAGAAGCCATAGGGGGCTTCTGGGCTTGCTGGCTGGGTCGAGGCGAGGCGGGCAAAGCAGTGGACAGAACATAGGCACGCGCGTGGGATCCCACGGCTCCAGAGCCTCTGCGTCACTGGCGCTGCATCAATTCATATTCAACGGGGTATGCATTCTTGAAGGCGATTTAGGTCATCTTGCTGAAAATTGGTTCATTTCCGTGAAAGGTATATTATTTATGAAAGGAGGTTGATGACACCTTTTTGTGTCAAATTGTTGCAAAAATCCGTACCTTTTTTGTACACGAGAGCGGAAAAGATGCGCCGCGTTTGGATAGGGGGGGGTTAATCCTTCGCTCTCTCTTTTCGCGACCGTGTGAATGGATGCATTTGCATCGCATTTGCTCTGCTGCTTTGTATTGCGCAGCAGACGTCTCATATCACACAGCCTCAGGCATCCAGATAGCTCACTCGTCGCGCTTAGTTTCCACGCAAGGCGAGGCGAGCTCTGTGTCGAATGTAGTGAATCCATTCGAGACAGAGCTCGGATATGGTTGTCAAGACGAAATACCGACAGAACATCAACACGCGAAAGCTGAACCGTTACACGCTGAGTGTGCTGCTCTACTTCCGACATGAACCAATCCCCTTGATGCCTTCACGTTGTGGAAATGGATCCAAGATCAAGATCGCAGGTTGTAGAGGTATCCGATGGCTGGAAACGGAAACCGCAGCCATCTCCGATGGCCTCGTTTGGTTGTGAGCCCTCTCTTGTTCCGGTTTGGTTTGCCTCGTTGGAGCGTTCTGATTGGGTTGCTTGCTTTGCGTGGGATGTTTGTGATGCTTTTGTGCGCTGTTTTGTGATGACCACTTCGACCAGTACAGAGGCGAAAAACCTCGGCAATTAGTGGAAGTGGATGGAAAAATCAGGTGTGATAAAAGTGAGGGAGGACGTCTCAAGCAGACGGAAAACATTTGACAGTGATCGGGAGGCTGTAAACACGAGCGAATGTTACGCGTTCGCCTGAAAGCGGCGGTCGACGTGGTGTCGGCGCTCAAAGTTGTTGACGAAGTGGAGATTTCCTTCCAGCGGGTCCATATTTCCCGAGGTTTTTTGTGAGGGAAGAGCCTTTTGGCTTCAAACAATTGAAAAAATGATTTTTCTCACAAGCTGAGGTAAAAATGATGCAGAACTCGGACTTGAGTTCAGCACGATCCCGACATCCACTTGAACAGCAAGTAGACTTGTCGCTCAAGTGTTTATTCGCGCAGGGAGAGCTCTTTTTTACAAGTTATGCTGTCATGCACACATACCTAAGTGTCGTTGTGCTTTGACTGTGCGCAACCATTCTTGGTAACGCACCAAGTTTTGTTGAAAACCGATTTCTCGAAGACAAATTCGACAAAGGGAGTCTATAACCGGTATTACACCAATTTATACCGATTATATCGGTATTAATTTGAAACTGTATTTTGGAGTTTGGTATGTGGGTGTTTGGGTGTGTCCTTCAAATCGTTTTCGTACTTAAGCGATATAAATGGGTGTTTGGGTGTTTGCTCTTCCAACTTTCTTGGCCGCAAAAAACAAGACGTGAGTGAACATTGCGAGCGTGTGCTTAACGAGCAAAGCGAAGGAAGCAGGACCCAAAGTCATGGGAGGCAAGCAATCGCGCGTGGAGGCGTCGGACGTGGAGACGGAGCTCAAGCACCAGGGCGAGCGCGAGGGAGAGACCACGGCATCCATCAACCTCACGCCCGCGCTCGTCGCGCAGCTCAACGACAAGTCGGAGCCGAAGCACGCGCCAGCCGCCAATGGTGTGCACCTGACCCCAGAGTACGTCGCGCGCGCGCGATCTTCATGCTGTGGAGCGAGCATTTGAAGGGATTGTGGGGATGCATGTCCGATATGTTTACTTATGCTTATGTGTGTGCTATGTCGCGTTTTCTGGATGCGTTATGTCGTGGCTGCTGCAGGCAGGAAGCGCTTGTGAAGAAGCAATTGCAGGATGCGTACCTCAAGGTGAGCGCTTTACCTTGCTTCAGAATTTCAGAATTACGCCGTGTGGATGAGGCGCGCCAAGCAAATACTTCACTGATATACTAAATGCATGTGGGTATGCTGATGGCAATGCGATAGGGCGCGGCTGACTTCCGCAAGGACTTTGAAGCGAAGCAGAAGCAGCAGAAGCAGGAGTCGTCCGTGAAGACGTCGGTGGCGGACGCTGCCAAGCAGGCGCAGCTCGCGAAGGAACAGGAGGCGAAGGAGAGCGCGAAGGTGCAGCGCCTGGTCGATGAGATCAGCCAGAAGAAGTACCGCGCGCCGCTGAACGACGTGCAGTGCTCGCCCGAGCGGGATGCGTGCCTGCAGTGCTATAGAGACAAGCAGAGCGACATCCTGCAGTGCAAGGAGGTCGCCGATGCGTTCGTCCGATGCTCTCAGCAGATCACCGAGGTGAGTAGGGATCCTGAATAACTGATTATCATCTGTGACCGTATATCATGCACCTAACTCTATTTTATTTGTGTGTGTGAATCTGCTGGTGTTGGTAAAACAGCAATTTGTGAAGGAGAGCTAAAGTGGCGTTGCTTTATGAAGAAAGACAGGTGTATGTGCATGGAGAGCTACAAAGAAGCACACATCTCGCCTTTTCGAGCAAACAAGTAACGAGAGCTCGTTGATGTTTCTTTCCTCCAGCGATGCTGCTTCACTTGTGAAGAAGGCGCGATCCAAAATGAAATTCTAATGAACTCAAAAACAAACACAGCATGCGAACTGTAAATGTTATCGAACTGGCGTATTGGAAGCAACTCCGTATTGACTATTTGACTATGACACGCGCGCTACTGACGCCATCCGCACTTTCATGCACGTTGGCTTGCAGAGCATCGACGCGATCCACTTGTCGTAGCTTCTCGACTTTTTAGCTGCAGCGGAGGTCACCAGCACCAGCAGCATCCATCTTCATCGTCCTCTGTTTCCACATGATATTCTCAATCGCCACCGATCTCTGCTGCGTACCGTAAAGGGCTTCAAGACGGTCTACGAGCTCAAGAAGATGCTCACTTCTTGCAAGAGCGAGACAAGCGCACTGAGACTTTACCAGGCGAGGTGAAAAGCAGACGAAAGCAGTAACACAAGTAACCGTGAATTGTGTGCGTGTATGTGTGTGTGTTGTCTTCTTAGTGTTATTAGCAAATCGGATGGCTTTTGCTGTCAGCATAAATGAAATCTCTGCGCTCAAGATCTTGAAGCTATAGTGGTCGGACGGGAAGCATAATCTAGTTAGTTCTTGCGGTCTTCCAGGATGCTTCCGATCATGCCCGGACGCACGTAGTCCTTTGACTTGCCCACCTCGGCGCCGAGGCCCGCGAAGCTGTCGACCTGGATGATGATCTCGCGCGCGGCCTCGACCTCGTCGATGAGCTTCTGCTCGTCCGCGGTCGCGTTGCGCTTCTCCTTGCGCAGCTTGGTTAGGATCGCGTCCGCCTTCACCGCCTTCGGCAGCGTCGCGTTCAGCAGCGCCACGCGGTCGTTCTGGTCCTTGGACACGAAGAGCGAGTCCGAGAGCAGGTCGCGCACCTGGTTGTCCGTCGAGAGCAGGTCCGCGACCTTGCGGATCTGCTTGTCGGTTGGCACGTCGTACGGCAGGCCGAACGGGAACGACAGCGTGCGCATCAAGCCGCCGACGCCCGGCACTGGGAAGTTCTTGCTGATACCGACTAGACCGTTCTGGGCTTCGTAACAGAGCTGCGTCATGGCGTAGTCAAAGATAATGTCAATGCCCTCCACGTGGCGGTTGTTCTTATAGTACCACAGCGCCGAATAGCCCAGGTACAGTGACGAGAACACGTCCGCAAAGCGACCCGAGATCATCTCGGCAAACTTGAGTTTGCCGCCGAGCACCAGCGCGAGGTCGGCCGAGACCGCAAAGTTCTTCGCGATCTTCGACAGCTGCGACTCGTAGTGCTCCAGCAGGTCGTTCTTCGAGCGCGAGCGAGTCACCGCGGAGGTGAGCGAGCCGGCCGTGTTGGCGACACCGTGCTTCACGAGGTTGTTCACTTCGCGCTTGAATCCCGCGATGTCGTCGCCGTGCTGGATCGTCTTGATCAATTCGTACAGGTGCGGGTGAGCGCGCGTAAGGCCCTGTCCGAAGATGATCAGTGAGCGCGTCAAGATGTTGGCGCCTTCGACCGTGATCGCCACTGGCAGCGACGAGTAGATGCTCGACAGGAAGTTGTTGGGGCCGCGGCAGATACCAGCGCCGCCGAGCACGTCCATGCCGCGGTTCACAGTGTCGCGACCACGGTCCGTGATCTGCTGCTTGCACACGCCACTGATGACTGCAGGCTGCTCGTGTTGGTTGATCATTGCGTTCACCATGTGCTGACCCGACTGCATGATGAACGCCTGACTGCCCATGACCGCGAGCTGCTCCTGAATGCCCTCAAGCGACGCAATTGGCACTTTGAACTGCTTGCGGATGCGCGAGTACGCACCGACGGCGTTCACCGACACCTTGGCGCCAGCGACAGCGGACGCAGGCAGACTGATCGAGCGACCTTCCGCGAGGCAGTCCATGAGCATGTTCCAGCCGTAGCCGACGCGGGTCTGCCCACCGATGATCTTCTCCATTGGGATGAACACATCCTGACCAGTCACTGGTCCGTTCATGAACGGCACCGCGAGCGTATCGTGACGCTGTCCCATCTGCAAGCCAGGGTGGTCGCGTTCCAAGAGCGCAACCGTGATACCTTCGTGGCCCAGTCCCTTCAAGAGTCCCTGAGGATCCTTCACATCAATCGCAAGACCAACACACGACGCAACTGGAGCCAACGTGATGTAGCGCTTGTTGAACGTCGCGCGGATGCCCAGGACACCGTCCTGCTCGACGACGACGCCCGAGTCGCGCATGGCAGCGGCGTCCGAGCCGGACGCTGGACCCGTCAAACCGAAGCACGGGAGCTGCTTGCCCGACGCCAAGCCTGGCAAAAAGTAGTTCTTCTGCTCGTCCGTGCCGTAACGCAGCAAAAGCTCGGCAGGTCCAAGCGAGTTTGGCACGCACACCGTAACCGCGGCAGGCGGACTGCGCGACGCGATCTTCGTGATTACCATCGAGTGGCCGTGCGCAGAGAACTGCTTGCCGCCGTACTCCTTCGGAATGATCATGCCCAGGAAGCCCTTCTCCTTGATGAACTTCCACACGTCGAGCGGCAGATCCTGGTTGTTGCTGATCGAGTAGTCGTCGATCATCTCGCAGAGCTGCTGCACTTCGTTGTCCATGAAGCTCTGCTCTTCCGGCGAGAGCTTGGCCGAGTACTTGTCAAGCGTCTTGAGGTCCGGCGAGCCTGAGAAGATATCGCGATCAAAGCCGACCGTGCCGCTCTCGAGCGCGGCCTTCTCCGTGTTGGACATGCGCGGCATCATCTTCTTCGCGACCTTGTAGAGCTGGCCGTAGACGAACGAGCGGGTCTGCATGGTCTGCACCGCCGAGATGTGCGTAGTGGAGATGCTGTTGGCGGCCGAGAGGGCGCGCACAGAGCGCTTGGACGCGGTCTTCAGGAGCGCTGGCGAAAGCATCGTGGCCTGTCGTGTGGGTGGAGTGAAGGTGATGAGAGAAGCGCGCGCGGCGGATCCAATTGGGGAATGAACTGATGTCGCGATGCGAGAGAGAGCTTTGCGCCTTTGCGCCTGAAAGCACTCATCAGTTTTCTTCACGTTCAACTTGGACGTGTGAGCTCCCCAAAAATAGCAGTCCAAGAAACATGCGCACTTAGATGCTTCTTTTGATAGCAGTTACAAAGAGGTTTCAATATTTTATTACTGAGTATATATACAAAAGTAAAATTGTCAGCTTGTATATTAAACACTGCTGCGCAAAGCTTGATCAACCTATGGGAGGTGGCCCAAAATGTGTTTAAAACAGGATAAATATCCTCTTTAATTTATATTAAGTGCGCATGCGCGAGTTTCTGAGCCCAGGAATCCGTACTTAAAAGTCACTGAACGGTTTCTCTTCAACGAGCGATTCGGACGTGGATTCGCACGTGGGACGACGTGCCGATTGGGGAATTCCCGTGCTGACGCGCCTGCGTCGACAGAATCTGAACACCAGACTGAGTGACCCACACCGTCCCAAACGAGATCGATCTCATGAGCCGTTGCAACTCAAAATGGGTTCACTGGTGACGACGCATTTCACCTGTTGCTGGACCACACGCCATCGTTTTCCATTCGCTTCGGTGGTTGTCAGCTTTGGGCCCGTGACGTGGGGACGAAGAGGCCATCTTCATCTATGTATGCATGCATTGGCATTGCGATGCTTCCCATGAAACACGTCAACGGCAAGTCATAGCCCTGGAGAATACAAACGAACTCACCAGGCGTCAAGGAGGTGAAAGTGTTGTGGTTTTGGAAAAGTATCTTGTTGACTTGCCTCTTTGCAAACGCAACTCTTTCACTGAGAGAATGGGTACAATTCAATCAATACAGTACTGACTCAAGTATTGACTGGACTGGACCCATTCTCTCTGTATCTGTGAGCGAATGCGTGGAAATGGCAGGACGAAGACGTTATGGTGCACAATTTTGGCCTGGGCTATGAGAAGACGCTGCTCTGCTGGAACGCGCGCTTCCAGAAGCACGTCAAGAGCGGCGCGATCCAGCGGCCACAGGAGTCCTACCTGCTCTACTGCACGGCGGGCTTCTGGACGCGCGTGACGCAGCTCTCGCAGATGGTCTTCACCAAGAAGCGCGCTGAGAGGTACGACACCGTGAGACGAGTAAGATATGAAAACAGAAAAACAGCACACAAACTCTCCAAGCGATGGCAGGTGAACGAAAATGGGAAGCAGCTAGCCACCAACTTTGCGAGACAGCAAGAACGGCGTTATTAACCCCAACTACTAGCTTTCGAAAATGAATAATACCTGTTGCTGCCTCCACGGTGATTTTCTCCCAATCTTCTTTTTTATGCAGTGGTCTCGTTCATCTCGCGCTCGTAACGCAGTTTGTCCTGCTTGGCGGCGTCCATCCACGGCTCGCGCTCGTCCTCGCTCATGTCCTTCCACATCTGCGAGAGCTTGGCCATCACGTCGATCAGCTGCACGCCCGGGTCCATGTCCGCGCGCACTTGCTTGCGCTTCTCGATGCTAAAGAGCACGTACGCGCTGCGGGGCTTCTTCACGTCCTTCAACTTGGTCGCACCCACACCCGCTTTCTCTTTCCCATTCGGCTTCGTCGCCTCTTTCTTCACGGTTGCTTTCCCATTACTGGCCGATCCTTTCTTCTGCTTCATCGCGGTCGGCGACCACGGCGATTTCGGGAGTCGCGCTTCGTTTGACGCTCGCGGCGAACTGTTGTCCTCATCCTTCACTCTGACGCTCGACGACTGCGACACATCCGTTGCGCCTTCCTGCTTGAGCTTCTTCTTCTCGCTCGGAGGAGACGACGCAGCAGAGTTTGGGTCCTCTTCTTTCAGCTGCCACGCTAGCATCCCCTTCAATGTATTCGGGATCGGCTCCGCGATCTGGCGGATCTTCTTTAGCACGTACGACGCCTCGAGCTCCTCACCCTTAGTCTCTCGGATCATCGCAGCAAACTCGAGAGCCACCTTCGCCATGTCCATACTAGTCGCCCGCACCACGAAGTCAGCGAGCTCGTCCGCGTATCGGTCCACAATTTCGTCTCTTTCATCACGCTCTTTTCGCTTCTTCGAGCGCTTGGCTTCGCGCTTCGCCTGCATCCGTTTCGCTTCCTTCATGATCAGCTCATCGACACGCAGCTGGTTCTGCTTGAGCTCTTCACGAGCAGCCGCAAGACGCGCATCGAGACTCTCGCGCTGCTTCGCCAACTGCTGTCGCATCTCCTGCTCCTTCTTCTCTTTGATCTCCAGGTCGGCGTTATCCTTCTCGCAAATGCGCATCAGCGAGTCGCAGCGTCGTCCAAGCTCGGCGGCAGTTCGTGAGCGTAGATAATAGTCAAACGCAAACATCTCGAGACTGCAGATCTCTTCCTTGATCTTCTCCCACGATCCGTAGCCAAACTTGTTGACAAGACACAGCAGGACGCGGTCCTCCTCTTCAGTGAAGACTTTGCCTCCTTTGCCTTGGTAATTGATCGGCATGTCTTCCCATGGGTTCGAGTACCGGTTCACTTTGCGCGATGTTTCTTCGGTCAAGCGCTCAATCTCCAGAAGCTTCGATTCTCCCTTTTCGATAGATTTGAGGATCTTTGGCCAGTCACCAAGCTCATCTTGGCCGCGAACAAGGAACACCTTCGCGTACTGGTCGACTTCCTCAAACGGCTTTCCCATTTCACGCGCCACAGCTTCGACATTTGCACGCCCGTATCGAGCCAACAGTTTGATGAACAGGAAAAACTGGGGCTTGTTCCAATCGCCAAAGCCTTCACGCAGCAGCCTCTCCTTCTCGTTTAGATCTTCAGCGCTCAAATACTGGGCATGCGGTGGGAGTGGTGGCTTTTCCATCTCGAGTTTCGCTTGCTCGTAGTTCGTGCATTCAATCTCATGCAGCTCCAGCAAACGCTTGCGGTTGTAAAACTGCCACTCGTCCATGCGAGGCAAACGCAGAGCCTTAGGCAACTGCTTCGATTTGTTGTTGTTGCTGCGCTTTCCCTCGGCTGGCACTTGGCTCTGACGAATTACAGTGCGACGCTCGCGTTTTCCCATTCCCTCGGCAAAGTTTTTTGCGAACTCAGCCTCAGCAAGTCGCTTCAATTCTTCCTGGCGCTCTTTCTCATTCGAGTAGTCGATACCATCGTGGTTCTGACAGCCGCCGCCATCCAGCTTGAAGTCGAGCAAGTCACCTTTGTCGTGAGCTTGCATCTTTTTCTTCATCTCCTCCGTTCGCTGCTCACCCTTAGCGAGAATCGCATCAATGTCCTCGTCGGTGATGTTGGAATCAGTTGCGCGGAACACCTGATCGGCACCAAAGCGGATCATTTCGAGCATGTCGTTCTTGCTAAGCTTTGCTTGCTTTTCCTGGAGACGACCCTGCTGGACAACCATTGCATCCAACTTCAGTTTTTGCTGCGCACGCTCGATGATCTTCTCTTCAACGGAATCGGCGGTCACTAAACGGTACACATTCACCTCCTTCTTCTGACCGATACGATGCGCGCGATCCTGTGCCTGAAGATCAGCTTGAGGGTTCCAATCTGAGTCATACAGGATAACCACGTCGGCAGTGTACAGATTGATACCGAGACCACCAGCACGCGTCGACAGCAGGAAGAGGAACTTGGACGAGTTTGGACGGTTGTACTCCTCGATCGAGCTCTCACGGTCCTCGTACGAAGTCTGCCCATCAATGCGGCAGTACTCATACTGGCGCATTCGACAAAAGTCTTCCATCACGTCTAATATCCGCGTCATCTGCGTGAAGATCAGTACTCGAGAACCGCGCTGCTTCAGTTTCTTCAGGAGTTTGTCCATCAGCACCATCTTGCCGCAGTTGTCAATCACGTGCTCGCCCAATGGATCCAGGTTTCGGTCTTCCTGTCCTTCAAACAAGTACGGGTGTCCACAGCACTTGCGCAGTTGCATGACGATGTTCTGAAGCGCGCTTCTTGATACACCCTGAGCTCCTCCCATCACGGTATTCATGTCGCGCAACAGCAGTGACTTGTAAAGAGCTTTCTGCATGTTCGACATGCCGACAAACAAGAGCGTCTCTTTCTTTGGAGGCAGGCTCTTCTCGACGTCGGCTTTCAAGCGACGCAGCATGAAAGGGCGAAGAATCTTGTGCAGCTGACCAATCATTTGCTTCTTGGCTTCATCATCATCGACGTCTAAATTGAACCATTCGTCGAACTCGCTCGCGGACGCAAACACGTCCGGAAGCAAAAAATTTAGCAACGCCCACAGCTCGTGCAGGTTGTTCTGGAGCGGCGTTCCTGTGAGCAGCAAGCGGTGTTCGGTATCCAACATTCGAACCTGCAATGGAGCATTATAATCACAGAAGGTTAATCTCGTGCGCCGGAAAAAAACTGAAGAGAGCTTCCGACGAATAACACCCAACGTACCACAGTCGAGAATTGCGAGGACTCGTTCTTGATGCGATGGGCTTCGTCGATGATGAGATAGCGCCACGCGAACTTACAGAGTGCGCTCTTCTCTTTCAAGCACATTTCGAATGTCGTCACACACACGTCGAACTTGCGTTTCGCGTCAGTCAGTCCCGGGCAAAGCACTTCGTCAATCACGCGCTGACGCTCTTGTTTGTCGCCGTGGAACTTGACTGCGCGCAGCGATGGACACCAACGGTTGAACTCGTTGAGCCAGTTACTCAGCGTGGACTTAGGCACCAGCACGATATGAGGTCCCGACATATTCTCAAACTCTAAAAAGTATCCGAGCACAGAGATCGTCTGCAGCGTCTTTCCGAGACCCATTTCATCTGCGAGAATGCCGTTAATACCTTGGTGGGCGAGGTTGATCATCCAGCTCAAGCCCTCGAGCTGGTACTGACGCATGGTACCAAACTTGATCACCGACGGCTGCTTTGTCAGCCGGACCACGTCGTGCTTGTCCGTCAGCAGACTCTCGTCCTCTTCTTCCTCGCTAATGCGCTTCTTCTTCTTTCCGGAAGAAGAACTTTCGCTCGCATCCTTCTTGTCTTTCTTCCCCACTTTTCCGCTGAAATGCGCAAAGATGTCGCTTTGCGAGAGCAAATACTTGAGACGCGCGGACGCGATTTCGGATTTCTTCTTCGCGAGATCGTCTTTCTGGCGCTGTTCTTCCGCCTTCAGCTCATTACGTTCCTAAAAAACAAAGACAATGCATGGATACATTGAGTTCAATCCATTCTCCAAGAAACAACCAGGAGCAATTAGCAACGTACGTCAACTTCTTGTTGGCGAATCTCGTCTCGGAGCTTCTTCGCTTCGAGCTGTTTCTCAGTCAGCTCACGTGGCGCGCGCTTCGGCTTTGGTTCATCTGGGATCTGGTTCTGCAATGTAGTACAACAAATACAACACTGCTTTAGTACTCCTCACTCGATAAAAGTCCGCCACTGCCACTGAGAAAATGCAAGTAGCCCAAATAATGTACGTACTTTCTTGCGCTCGCGCTTGCCGTCCACGTCTCCGTACAGCTCTTCTCGCTTGCGCTTGCGCTCGTCCTCGACCTCCTGGTCGCGCACGCGGCACTCTTCGTCGTAGCGCTTGCGATCCTCAGCCGCCATTTCCACAAACTCTTCGCGCTCAACCGCCGAGAGCTGGTGCCAGCGCGCGCTGACCTCCTTCATGATCGCGCCGAGTTCGAACGGCTCGTTCGTCTCGGCCGCGCGCATCGTCAGCTCGTTCTTGACCTCCGCCATCATCTTCTTCTGGAAGAACGTGAACGCGCTCTTGGCTTTCACGGGCTGGTTCGCCTGGCTCGACGTGTTCTGAAACTGCGCCTCGACCGCGACCCAGTCGCTGCGGTTCTCCTTCACGTGCCCTTCGCGCTTCGACATCTTTTGACCAGAGTACGCCTTGTTGTATGTATTTCTTTCTCCTTCTTTCTTCGCTCCGCGTCGCTCTTTCTTCTGGTCTCCGCCTTCAACACGTGCCACTCACTCCACCAGCGTGTGCGCTTTCTTCAAGGGCCAAGAAGCGACACTCGGATATCACGTGCAGCAGGGGGTCGAGGGGGGACGATCTGGCCGCGTGTGCGCTCAGAGATAAGGCAGAAGGCAGGCAGTAGACACCCGCGCACGCGCGCCTTCGGTTCGGGTCTCGACGAGTGCTTTCTCGCTCTCTCGCGCTCTCGGTCGCTCGCTTTCTGCTGCGCGGAGAGGTTGGCGGGCTTTTCGGGTTGCCTTGCAGGCAAGTTTTCTATGATCGATCGCACTGCAAACGACCCAATAATTGTGAAGTACGTACGACCTTCGAGCAACATTTTCCAGGTCTGAAACTGCTGCCAACAATACCGGTATCGAGGTTTTATATTACATCCACGAGATTCGAATTGTTTCAAGACAATTGCTGTTGAGAACTTAGAATCCTATGAAGATATACGTTCTCTCCGTTTTCTATACGCTGCCACTGCTATCCAACATTTATATGCTACAAGGTTAGAATCCCGTGGTGCTTCCGCTAGATAGACAGGTATTTTCTATTTATATAAATAAATTATCTAATATAATTTTTTTAGTTAATATATAAAGCTTTTGTTATACTCATTGCCATTTGTAAGGCTTTTGATATACACATTTCACATCAAGCCTGATATTTGTATGCCAATTTCACTCTGCATTCACCTCTTTTTTAACTATTGAAGGTGTGACATGTGACCTATACCTATCACTAAAATCAGGTATGACTTTTACTTTATTAAATCACTGCCGTTAATTCCTTGCTGTAATTTTCACACCTAGCCCTACGCTTTTTCGTGGATATCCAAATGCAGCAGGATTCTTTATGCGCCGTGGGAAAGCACTCCTACCCTGGATGTGTGGAGGATTTCTGAATTTGCTCGTGCGTCTCATGTCAACCAACAAGCAGGTGTCGTGGCAGGCTCTCTAGTTTGGCTGAAATACTCGAGGAGCTTAGCTGCTGTCGACGGATACCTCGACTGTATACTGCAAGAATTGCATTTGACTGCAACGAGTTTGCTTTTTCAAAAGAAAGCCAGTTGGAGAAAGAAATCAGTGAAGTGCCCTCGGCGTCAGTCAAGTGGATCCGCACAAGCAGCAGCTCCTACCTTTTCGCATGCTCCGCAGACTAAGGTATTCACTTGCTACCTGCTACGTATGGGCGTGCGCATGGGCGTCGTCAATTTGAAGCAGGAGCGTTAGTTCCTTTGGCCAGAAATTGCAGTGGAATTTGGACAAGGTGATCGTGTCAGTCAGCAAGGTCTCTTCTCTTGAAATCGCAGATTCAGCCTTCACATACCTTCCTAAAATATGCATATCCTTTCAAATAAACCAAAATAATGTTATAAGTTATGTAATACCTTTATATAGGATATATAAAATCTGTTGATACTAAAAACTCACCCTTCAAGGTGGCCATGTGCGCTCGCCCGCCATCTGGACGTTCCCGCGGGTTGATGCGCGCAGAGACTGCGCTCCGTCACGCGCAGAGCCGGCCCCCACACAACAAATGCGGCGGCGGACCATCCCGTCGACGTCGCTCGCTCGCTCGCGTGCAGTCAGTCCGCCGGTCAACTCACAGTCAATCGCCTTCGTGACCGCCTCCCTGATCGCATTCCGCATACTGCGCACTCTCCACAACAGCAATCGCGATTCGTCCACACGCTCGTGCTGATGTGGTGGACCGCGAGTGCGCGCCGGCGCTGGCTTGCGCTCGTCGCAGCCGCGCTCACAGCATTCGTAGCGACAGCGCAAGACACAGACACCGAGACGGCGGGTGATCTGGCGATCGTGCGCTTCGACGGCGGCAGGTTCGGCAGGGAGCGCTGCGCAGGCGTGCTGCTCGCGCCGACTGTCGTGCTGACGACCGCGCACTGTGCGCTCAGTCCACAACTTGTGACTGTGGACGTTTCTTCAGCAGCAGCAACTGACCACCAGAAGATGAAGAAGCGCAGCGTCTTGCTGCATCCACAGTATGGCGCGACGCGTGCGCTTGAGAACAACGTGGCGCTCATTTTCCTGGACGCTGAAGGCGACGACGTAAAGTGGCCAACTACCAGGTTCCCATCTATTCAACAGACAACACCAGCAGCAGCGGCAACAACAGCCGCAGGATCCAGTTTCCAGGAGATCCAGGTGCGAGACAGAGACGCTGTGGAGTGGACTGCGAGACTCGACTTTTCCCAAGCTTCCTGTGCTGGTTCTCCAGATTTCAGTGGCGACGAGACTGTTTGGTGCTCTCGTGATGGCACAATAGAGAAAGAGAGTCAAGTCAAGTTACCCTCCCTGCCACCATCATCGTCATCGGCATCGAGTGTTGTTGGCTGTGTGGGCTCCGTGGAGACAGCGCTCGGCAGCCCCGTGGTCGTCCGCACTACAGACAGCGATCGTCTTGATGTCGTTGGGCTTCGTCTGACCAAGTCCGACCCATGTGGTGAAGAAGTCCAGGCGTTCGTGTACCTTTCAAGCGTCCTCGACTTCATTCTGCCGCATCTCACACTGATATCAGCGTTATCACCTTCGTCTTCATCAGCGTCGTCATCGTCAGCGAGCTCTCTGGAACCCGATCACAGCCTCCTCGACTTTCGATTCGATGACTCAGTAGCAGCGATCGCGGCAGTCGGCAAAGTGTCGCCTGGAGAAGAACAGCTTTTATCATCTGCAGCTGCTGCTGATCCGTCGCAGTTATCGCCGTCATCGTCGTCAAGCTCTAGCGACAGATCTGCTTCTTCGACTTCATCATCATCGAAGGACGAAGTCGTCTTTCTACGAGGCTCTCAAGGTTCAGGGCTAGAAGATACATCCGACGATGGCGCTGATGCTGATTCAAACGAGCCAGGCGTGCCACCAAATTTCATCGGAGGCTGGACGACGCAGTTACCGTCATTGGGAGCCTACAGCTCGTTTGCAGCGCTCATTGTGCAGAACACCACGGAGGAATACGGTGAGCTCCAGGGCTGCGTTGGCGTCCTCATCGCGCCAAAGTACATGATCGCAGACGGTCGGTGCTTGGGGATTCTATTGGATCCTCAAGTGGTTGTCTCTGTTGGTGAAGGCAACACAACCAACGACAGTCGACTGTACAGCGTGGCGAGCGTTGAGTACCATCAAGACTACAGCACGATCCTCGCGATCATTGAGCTCAAGAACGCGATCACAGAGATGACCCCACTTGCGATCTCCAGGAACCTACCGAAGGAGTTCCAAGCCACTGACGAGTCCTGGGAACTCGTGGCCATGGACAACCTCTTCGCCTCCCAGGGTGCAGATCAGATTATCACGACCAAGAGCATCGTGCGCCTGCCAACGACAAGTTGCAATGTGTACCACGACGAAGAGGTTCCTTTTGCATGGTGCCTGGCAATGGGCTTGGAGCGTGATCGCCAAGACATCAGTGTGTTCTCGCAGGGTTTCCTGCTTCATGACAGCAAGCTGGTTGCGCTTCCGCAATGCTACGGACCGATTTGCATGGGCGGCCTCTTCCTCGAGGCTGCATTTCTCGCGGCGAAAGAAGATTGGATCCGGAACCAGACCCAGGGCACGGCGCTCTGGAATCAGGAGCCGCTCGACACAGGCAATATCAGTCATGAGACCGTTCTAGCGGAAGATGGATCATACGCGCCTATGGCATCGACGTATGCTGTTCTTGTGAGTGACGGTGACGACACAGCTACTCTTTGCAATGGCGTGCTCATTGCACCAACGTTTGTGCTCACCAGTGCATCCTGCATAGCGAGTTCGACCGTGTTGCACGTGCGTCTCGGACTCGACCAGCGCGTGTCGAAGAACACGATCGAAGACACCATGAGCGTGCGCAGAGTGTACATTCACCCCGAGTTTGGCAAATCTGCAACAGCCTCAAACGAGACAAACGACCTCGGACTGATCGAGCTCGGTGGCATGTCCTACTTCTTGCCGACCAGGCTGGAGCTGCATGACAACATCCTCCAGCCCCAAAATGAGACCACGGATACCTCTAGCAGCGGTACTACGAGCAGCAGCAGCAGCAGCAGCAGCAGCAATCCAGCATTCTTGGAGGTGGACGCCGAGACGCTTGTAGCCTCAGCACCAGCAGCAGATACAACAAAGTACTCGTGGTCGATTTCGGTTTCCCCGCTCGACACCTCGATCCTCTGTGGCCATGGAGCACCGACGACCGGTAACTCGAAGGTGTCCAAGTCCAGTAGCGCCAGTGGCAGTGGTGAAACAGTGCCTGAGGAAACCATCCAGTGCTCGACTTTGAAGACTTTGTCAGGAAAAGAAGTGTCTGGGACCGGACTTATTGCAGCGTTTTCAAATGAGAACTCTTTACTGGGTATCGCTACGAGTGCCTGCTCTAGAGTGAGGAGCAGTGTCACTGACGCTGTTATTGGCAGTGCTACTATGTGCCCAAGTCGGATCGACTCGCCAATTCCAGACAGCTGTTACGCCCGCATCGCCACGCCAAGCTCGAAAGTGTTCATTGACAGTATCAGCGTAGATCATACGTGGCGAGGGCAAAGCTCGAGAAAATTTCTACCGGAAGCGAGCTTTCAGACTACGCAAACAGCGGATCCCATTCTACCAGCGGACGACCCTGGGTACACTGGCAGCCTTCACTTCGATTTGATGCCTGCCGATGCGCGCGTCGGCTTTGTCGTCGGTCTTCGCAAGGACAAGTCGGGCCAGAACTTCTGTGGCGGCAGCTTGATCGCACCGAGCTACGTGCTCACTGCCGCTCATTGTGTGCTTGGCGGCGAGGCGAACTACGTCTCGGTCGGGTCGAAAGTATCCGCGGGCACGGAGGCGGAGTTGATCCCGATTAAGCAGAGCAAAGTGATCGTCCACCCGATGTACGGGAAACAGTCGAGCATCTCGTACGATGTCGCGATCATCGAACTGGAGATCCAGGCGTACCCGGCTTCGATCCAGCTCGACAATGCGTTGAGCTTCGATGCGTCGTCGACAAAGTTCATGTTGTACGGATACGGCGCTAACAGTGCGAAAAGCACGTCGCTCTCGCCTGTTATGCGCTCCGTTGAGCTGCCGTTCTACAGCCGAGGTGCATGCGCAAAGTACTTTCCAGAGCTTGACGACAGCATGCTCTGTGCGGGCGGCCAACCTGCTCGTGATGCTTGCACAGGAGATTCAGGAAGTCCGCTAGTGTACTATCATAATGGGAAGCCCGTGCTGGTTGGCGTCGTGAGTACTGGCCGCAACGGCTGTGGCACTCCAGGAGTTCCAGGCATATACGGATACGTCTCGAACATGCAGGCGTTCATCAACAGCTACGTTGCGGGGTGCAATTGGCTGGACCCGAACAAGGTTGTCGGTCCATTGCAGACCAAGATGACGTTGGGCACTGCGACGCACACGGGCAGCAGCTCGTCAGCAGCATCCCAAACTCCAGCGGAATTGCGAACGTCGCTCGACGAGGACAGCGTGCCGTTCGAGATCATTCACAGCGCGACCGGCGCCGACGAGCACCAGCTTTCAGTCGTGAAACTCGCTTCAGACACGCCCGATATGTTGCAGGATGCGATCTTAAACTACCTGCTTGGAGACTACACCATGGTCGGCGGCGTGTGGGCGAGCAAGAGCCAGGAGATCCGAGCAGCGGAGACGAGCATCACGCTCTACTCGTCCGGGGACATGACAGATTTGATGAAAACGATTGCCAAGTATCACGCCAAGCCCTTGTACCAGCGCAAGAACCGCTTTGCCAAGGAGCGCAAAGAGTCGAAGACCGACTTGCACACCAACTGCTGCCAGGGCATGTAGAGGAGCAAGTGAAAATCCCAAAGGGATGCATGCGTACGTGTTGTAATTTATTATAATAGTTAGAGTCAGAGAGTGTCGTTTAAAGAGTCATACAAGAAAGCAATTCGCGTCTCAAGTGCAGCGATGGTTATAATGGAGTTTGCGCATTTGCTCGGCCTTTTGATCCTTTATTGCGTGACGCACGAGAAGAAGCAAAAAAATGGAACTATTGCGTCTGTTGATTGGATGGGATTCACTTGATTGATAAGTTCAGTTTCAGTCAAGAGCTGGCTTTTCTATGCGCGCACCGTCTCGTCTGATTTAGAAACTAACTCATATTAGTACATGTGAAAGGCTTCGTGTCGTTTTACATGGAGGATCTGGTCGATGACACAGGATCTGCATGGCGAGCTTGAGCAAATCGCAATCGGCTTCAAAAGTTGCTGTACGCCCGCTTGAGGGTTGAAGTGCTCTTTCAGCATCAGCTGCACACCCCTCGCCTGCTAGCCACACAGACATCTGCCCATGCACTTTTCTGTTTGAACTGGTGATTCCCTGAATGCATTGATTTAAGAGATTTACTGACCGTTAATTGAAGCAGATCCGTTTGATCCAATCCTGTCAATGAATTAGCCTTTCGAAAAGCATATTTTCGAGCTTTATGTATAATATACAGGATATACACTGATCAATATAAACACTTGCTAAATATCAAAATATGTCTGCAAAACGTTTTAATGCGTAATAAATAGGTACACAAGCGATCATTTGATGCCCTTTCTTTGCTCATGTCTTGTGATGATGCCAGTCTCACGCAAACAGACCGCGCGCGTGCGCTCTATGCATTCTGGCGCGAGGACTCGCCTTGTGGCTTTGTAGCTCCCCATAATGCTGTTGACCACCGATTGATCGACCGACTGCGAGTGCGCGTGCGTGAGTGCGTGTGCGCCTATAAGCGCAGCTCTCTCACGCGAGCGAGCGAGCGACTTGAGACGAAGACGTCCATGCGCGACCACCGGCCTCTGTCTTCAGATCACTCGGTTGTCCTGGACGAACGCTACAGCAGTGAGTGATCGACAACGACAGCCATGCCCAAGCACCGCGCTATTGCGATCCTGATTTGTACGGCATTGACAGCTCTGTGGAGCGCTGCTGCCGCTGTCGATGCAGGTGATGAGAGTGACCATGTGTGGTGCCATGGTGTGCTGATGATGCCGCGACTCGCACTGGTGACGGCGCAATGCGCAGAGAGAGCGACGACCGTTGTGCTTATAGCGGAGAACTCTGGCGGGGCAGTGGTGATTCAGCGCAGGATCGCGACAACAAGCACATTTGGATGTGAGATTTCGGTATCTGGCTTTGCAATGGCGTCTTTGGAGAGTCAGGTCGATTCCAAGAGCGCGCTCATCCATTTCACGACTCAAGAGACCCTAGAAGACGTGATAGCGCCAAGCGAGCGACTACAGGGATTCAGCGTTGAAACGATCCACCAGGAGGAATCAATTGACTCAGATGCTGTTGCTCATGTTCTGAATAAATTCAGCGCCACCATCGTGCCACGACAGCTCTGTGGTGAAGAAGAGCACGAAGTGAAAGATGCAGTACTGGTGCCGACTCAAGAAGAAGCGACCGTGTGCATTCTTGAGCAGTGGGGCGACGTGAGCACATGCGAAAGATCCTCTTCCAGCGACTTCTCAAATGGCAGAATTGTGACGCGAGTACTCGATGATCGCAAGTACATCTACGGCTTTGTCTCGTCGTCATCGGTATCGACAGCCTCGTCGTCGTCTTCTTCTTCAAGAGCATCATGCAGTCTCAGCGGCACTCGGAAATCGCTTGTGAGGCTAGTGACAGCAGAGGTCTCGTCTCTCGTCCAAGAAGCGATACTCCAGGCTGAAGAGAGCACCGGCTCGAAGTCAAACATTGGGGATGAAATGCATGTGACCGAGTCGGAGGATATATCAAGCTCTTCATTTGGCGTTGCCGTCGACCTTCAAGGGCCCAGAAATGTGTCAGAGCCGGCCATTTCAGTAAATCTACTACCGCCAGCCGGCGTCGCTGATCCTAAGCAGAATGGAGATTCCTCGTCTTCCCCCTCCCCCTCTGCTACTAAGAGTGTGCCTGAACACACTGCGGAAGGTCCAGTACCGGCGCTAGCAATGGAATCGCATCTCCCATCCAACTATGCGCTGCTGTCATCGAGCCCTAACTCAAGCGTCGGAGCAATCGCTGTCGCAGTTCTGATAGCACCGCGCTTCCTCGTTGCGAACGCGGAGTGGTTCAGTACCGACGACCTACCACCGCCATCAGAAAGCCGAGTGTCATGGGCTCTTTTCGCCAATGGTGACCAAGCTTCTGTGCGTCACTTGTGGCTTGAGAGAGATTTCTACAAGCAAGAAACCAGTAATACCAATGTGGTCTGCAGTCGAAGTACTCTCGCGTGTCCGCTCGTGGTGGTTGAACTGGAGCGAGACGCCACCTCACCAACAGCAGTACCGTTCAGTGTGGCGACGTCTTTACCTCCACAGGGCATCGACATGAGCGAGATCCAGTTGAGCATCTACGACCCAGAGCTTCTGAAAAGCGAGAAAACCTTCAGCTTCAACTCGTTCGCCACAGAGAACCCATCAGTCTGCAAGTCTACCGACGACGCCAGACTACTCGTACCTGGACTGCAATGCCTAGACTCGACCGAGTCGATCTCAAACTCAGCGAGCATCTCAGAAACTCCGTTCACGAGCGCAGCTGCGACTTTCGGGTCAGATCCTGTGCTCCTTGGGCTCTCTGTTGGTTCTGAAATGCATCTCCAGGTGGGAAAACACGTCTCTCAGGCGTTCGTTCAGCTGTCAGCTGCTTACCACCGCCGCTTTCTTGACGTTGTGTCGAACACCACTGTCGTGTGGAGCGAGACGGTTTTCTCGGTGGACGACAGCTGGTCCCAAGTAAGCAGTGCCGCAGTGTCCTTCTACGCTGGACACGAAGACAAGAGGAGAACGGACACACTCGACTGTAGAGGCGTTGCGATCGCTCCAAAGTTCATCTTGACGACTGCGTCATGTGCGCTGAGCTACAAGATCTCCAGCATCTCATTTGGAGGAAGAGTCTCCGGCAGAGGCGAACGCGTGAAGATTGAGAACGCTTACCAGGTGTTCCCGCACCCCAAGTACTCCAGCTCACGCCCCATCAGCCGCTATAACCTGGCGCTGATCCAGCTAGACTCCTCCGTGACTCTGAGCAAGTGGATCGACTTGGACGACGCGACTCAAGTTCCCGGCAATCGCGCTGTAAGAATGAACTTTGACGGACCAACGTGGCATCCCGAGAAAGTGCAAGATATCTCAGCGTGTACGCCTGGATTGCTGAAAGACGGACATGCATCAGAGACTGACTTCAGCGGACTGGTATGCACGAGACCTCAGAGCACGAGCATCGATGATCTAAGCGCTCACAAAGCCTTGTCGAAGTCGTCGACAAGTTCCCTTTTGCTTCATAGAGGCACTAAAGGGACACAGCTGGTCGGGCTTCAGCTCCCAACACAGCGACTGATTCACGATGAGCTCCAGTCCACAGATCCGACGTCAAACCACCTGTACGTCAGTGTGTTTGATGCGATGCGGTTCATCAAAGCGTTTGCCGACGGCTACTCGTTTGGGACTCACCCAAAGCCAGCGCCAGTGTTCGGTGCAGCACGTCCAATGAATCCCAAGCAAACAGCGCAGGCACGACCTTCAGACACGCTTCTGAACTCGCAGCGATACGTGGTCGGTCTGCGCGTTTCAAAGGACGGCCACAACTTTTGTGGCGGTAGCTTGGTCGCGCCAACTTTTGTGCTCACAGCCGCGCACTGCGTGTCCGAGGGGCTCGCGAACTGGGTCTCTGTAGGCTCATCGGCATCTTCGGGGAGCGACACCGAGTCCATCAAAGTGCTGAGCGTGCGCGTCCACCCTCTCTACGGCTCGCCAACTGCGTACTCTTTTGACACCGCGATCCTGGAATTGGAGGCAGCAGCGTACGCGCCGAGCGTGGCACTCGACAACTCGGGCGACTTTGACGATTCCGTGGTTGGCACGATGTTTGGCTATGGCGCAGTGTCTTCGAGTACTTCAACTCTATCGCCATCGATTCGCATCCTCTCGTTGTCGCTTTGGTCGCGCAAGTCTTGTGCGAAAGTGCTCCCAGACGTCGACGACAGCTTCCTCTGCGCTGGTGGACAGAGTGAGAGTGGCAGCAATGATAGTGACGAGGAAGACGCGTGCACTGGCGACTCGGGAAGTCCACTCGTTGTGACTGGGAGCAACGGAAAAGATTACCTGGCAGGGATTGTGAGCTCAGGGTACGGCTGTGGGATACCTGGCGTGCCTGGATTGTACACGCGCGTGTTTGCGATCGCGAGCTTCATCAACGCGTACATCGTAGAGCCGACATGGCGGTATCCAGGTCGGGAAAGCGGTGAGGAAGATGGAGGAGATGATGGGAGGTCAAAGAGTACTCCTGATTGGAAAACATCGACACCGTCAGCGACCGGGACACCAGCTTCCAGTCCAGACGATACAGGAAGCAAAAACCATTTCCCAAGGTTGGTGCCGCGCACTAGAGCAGCTGGAAGTGGCTTCACTGGTAGTACCGACAGCGAAACCCGTGAAGCGGTTGATAGCGACGCACCACCTCCCCAGACAAACACCGCGAATGTCTCAAACACGGCCAACGTCTCAGCAGCCGCGTTGACGTTCGAGTCTGCAATCTCCAAGGTCACTCTCAGAGGAAACCTCAGCCTGCCGGTGAAAAACGCCGTGCTCCAGTTCGTCATCGGTTCGTACGACCACGCGGTTGTCTCCAGTGCGCTCATCGACCGACTTTCCGATCTGGACAACCACGTCTCGCTCTTCTCGTCGGAAGAGCTAGAGTGTTTGGTGACGGCGATCGATCGCCACGATGCGCGTCCTCTCAACCAGCGCAAGAACAGATTTGGCTCAATGGGTCGCCAGCGCCAGCGGAAAGAAACTGGAGTGGATCAAACCGAGAGCTGCCACTGCTCTACCCATGAGGTCCGCTGAGTATACAGCAGGCGCCTCAACACAGAAATATAAAGCTGCAATTGCAGTCGAAGATCGAGTTCTCAGCGTATGAAGCGAATTGAAGCCGCGCAAAAGTACATCCAGCTCAGCGCTTGCCGAGTGCGTCATTTGGGAGTGAGGGACTCGTTCTACCGCCGTTGAGAAGCTCCTTGGAACTTTTCCAAATACCCGCAATCTCGGTCTCACTGCTCTTCTGCTATCAAACCGCCTCGCTAGGACACACTCTGAGTAGCTGCAATGTGGTCATTCCAGTCGAAAACCGTGAGCGATGTAATCTACGAAAGACATGAGAAAAATTGAAGAGTGCTTCGCAGTAGGTTGTGAGTCAGTAATCAGCAAGCTCTCGAGCTCTTCTGCGTACCGCAAACCGCACTTTTGTCTCCAGCCTCAACTACTCGCTGGGTCAATACAGCTTTAGTTTCTTGTCTGTCTCTTCCCACCTCGTCCGGCTTGGGAACTTCAGGAAAGTAACAATCTTCTTCGCAAGGCAGGAGTGCCATCTCCTCAGGCGCCATGTGCACCTGGACGCTGGCCACGCTAGCAATGGAGTTTTGCAAGCTGCTTTCACTGTTGCTCGACTCCATGTCGTATTCAGGCATCTCCTTCCTTGCTTGGTCCAGGATCGCCTACAAGTTGTACCCAACCTTCTGCATGATCGCGCGACTCAGCAAGATATGACCCAAACCTTCAGGAAACTTTTTGTCCGAAACTCAACACACCACATTGTACAGCACCAGTTTTTCACTCGGAGTATTGAATGACAGCTTGAGGCGCATCTCTCGCTTTATCTCGATTAACTCACTGGTAAAACTCGACACCTTTCTTGCCTCGATCAACTCACGCACCTCGACCCACTGGCCTTTGCTTTGAATGAGATTAATCAGCGAAAGATCCACAATTGATATCGATGCTCCACTGTCTGGCGCCACCTTCACAGGGATACCATCCGCTACCCATCCACCGATGAATGCTGGTGTCTGCTCATGCCCCGCCGCAGCAGCATCGTAAGATACACCCCAGCTGTAGATAGTAGCTCCTCGTTGTACACCGCTCTGACAGTGGCTACGCCTCCCTGTTGCTTCTGGCGCTCCTGCTTCCAGATCTTATGAGCTTCATCCAGCGTCACTTGCGGGCATTGGAAAACACCATGGGCCGTTGATCCGCACTTGAAGCGGCCACTCGTCGGCTTTGCCGTCTGCTGCCGTGGTTTCTGCATCTTCGTAGTAGATGTATGTGGCTTTGATTTCTCACCACCTCCAGTACCGCTCGTCATTGTTTCACCTGTCTTGGCGCCCCTAAACGACGCAGGTCTCGGAGCCCCTGAGCTCGTGCCTTTTCACCCGCTGGCCTCCTTGGCTGGCTGTTGCTGGCCTGCATTCAAGCTCGACTCGAGCGGAATGAAGGCCTCCAGCTTCGGTTTAACCCACGGCAGGAACCTCTGCACTGATTTTCGCGCGTCCTTGTTGCATGTGCGGTACAGCTCGGTCTTTACTGTCGCTCGGAAAGGAATTAGACGTAGAGCGTTTGCGAGAAACTCCACGGTCTTCTTTGGTTCGCAGCTGGGAAACTCTTCCATGTTGTGACGGTCCAAAACAGCATGGAAATCATCAATCAACGTCACCAGCCGCGACTCTGCGCCCTGAAAGCTCGTCTTCATCTCCAGAGTTTTCATCTCCCGGTTGAGCAAAGAGTAGTCGCGATAGCCAACTTGTCTTGCCGACAGAAAGTACTGCTTGAACTCTTCATCCGTGACTTCGGCCTCGGGTTTGAACAGCTCATAGGTTCAAATGCGCACCAGGGTTTTGTAGCTGATGCAGTTGCGCAGTGGCTGCAGGTGCACTCGGGAATGCACTCCAGCACTCAGCGCGCGGGTTCGCCTCTCGTACACCATGTAGGCGTCCATAAACTCTCTCTTGCTCTGGGTTGACGATCCATTGTAGAGAGGAGGCACCGGCATATTCGCCCCCGTTGCAATTATGGGAGCGATGGAGATGGAGTTCACGTCACCGTGATCGCTGTCTACATCGTCCTTCATCTCTTCGTCACCATCAGGCTGCTGCTTGGACGCGAACCATCCCCATCGCGACTTGGCTCGTGGCGACGCAAGCGCTCCTTCGATTACCTCGATCTTCTTGCTCTGCAATCCCATGGCCGCAGAAGCTTGCTTTATGAACTCAGACTGTTCGGCCACCTTCCACTGCTGCTCCTCGAGCGCTGCTGCTATCTCATTTTGCTTGACTTGTAGTTCGAGTTGTCCTTTGTACTGGTACATCAGCGCTTCGTGCGTCTGGTTTGCCAATTCAACTTGCTGTGCGTGGAAGTGCTCCAACTGCTCCTGCGTCATGTCTTGGTTAATCACGGTTTGCCTCGCAATCGCCTCGACCTTCGCTTCGGTCTCTGGGTCTCCCCTCGGCCGCGTCTCCGTCCTGCGCTGGACGATTACATCCTCGACCACGCTCCGTGTCGAGACTTCGTCATCGCTCCCTCTCGAGACCATGACGCCGCGTTTTCTCTAGCGAAGAGTCCACGTGACACTAAAAAATTCTTTGTTGTGTCTCCACCAGAGACCACACTGCTCTCACCGGCTGTTAGTTTGTTATCTTGTTAGCACAAGTAAGAGTGAGAGCCACGCTCTCCGTGCACCCAGCTTCCTTCTCAATATTGCTACTTTAGAACTCAACGGCTCTCCATTCTTTCTGTAAAGCCTTTTCAACGGACCGCTGGAACAGGATGGTGGCTGTTTGGATTACACACGGCTCCAGGCAGCCGTCTTCAGAAGTGCAGCTTCAACAGTGAGTACCGCAAGTCCACGAGCTCGTACCCGTCCGGTCAGAGGGACATGGTCGCGTACCTGAACAAGCTGAGTGTGCGCAAGGCGCTGCACGCGAACGAAGAGAGCTCCTCAAGCTCAGTGTGTGCGGTATTGGAGGTGTTGATTCACATCTGATACTGAGTCAGAATCAAAAGTTGGATTTCAGCGGGGTCATGCTGTAATGAGCACAATACAGTGATGTGAGTCAGAAATTTCATTCTAAAGAGTTTTGGTGATGATTTGACACTTTGTAGAACTTGGAAGAAGGTGAGAGAGATGCCGGCAGCAAATGCGTTGCGAGTCACTCCCATTAATCAATAGTAACAGTTTTTCTGGCTAGGCTCAGAGAGAGAAATCAAAATGCTCTATTGCAAAAAAATAACGAGAAATTCTGAAACTCGTTGCTTGGAAGATGGCAAATGTATTAATGAGCGTTAGGGAAAAGGAAGTGCAAAGCCATGCATGTCGGGCTCATGCATGTCAGACTTATGGTGCTTGTCATGGTGCTGTTGCTACTCATGCCATGAGCCGCTGTTACTGGAGCGTGCCAACTTCGTGCTCATGTTCAGTAGCAGAGTAGGCACGTGCTTCCTGCGAGTGGATGAGCGCGACTGACGGTCGGCACTGGGTCAACGCGTGTCCACGGCGAGCTGACTGAGTCGCGGCATGTCAAGAGTATTACCCGAGCACCACACAGACCGAGTGACGGCTGGGGCAATGGTTCGGATGTTGGACTCTGGAGATGAAGACAGTACAGGAATTGACCAGTTTGGCGTGGGAGTTGGTACAGGGGCGGGGGTGGTGTCGGATGTGCGGGCTGGGATCCCCAGACTTGCCCCGGCACAAGCGCATTGATGAAGTTCGCGACACCAGAAATGCTGATGTGGACCCTAGAGTAACACTGACTTCCCTAGACACAGTGCTTCACAGGCAACTCCATCCCTTTGAGAAACAACTGACCTTGGCATTCGCGGGCCAGAATCGAATTGCCAATGCAAGCATCTGGTCCAGTTTCATGTACGCAAAGACACCGGACACTGAGTGTCTTGGTGACGATAACTCGGTACCTGAATACTTGGATAGTTCACGATCACAACTTGGTCTGCAGTTCCATCTTGACTTACTCGAACGAGCTTGTCGTCCACAACACCAGGATCGACCTTCAGAGTGGTCTTTGCTCATATAGCGGAGTTTGCAACTGAAGAATCGCGACGTCAAATTGCGAGTACCCGCTCGCGTATCGGGGATGCACAATCGTTTGAAACGGCACGATGGACTCGAATCCACCCGTTCTGCTGAAAGAGGTGCGTGGCCTGATGACCGAAGACGCAGGTGGCGGTTGTGAGGAGAAAGATCAACGCAATAAGAGCCCTGCTGCAGTCAAGCATTGTCAAGCCGTCATGAAATTTCGTCAGGTACTTGTCGTACAAACTTGGGTCTGCGACACCCGCTGACTGCCCCTCCCTCATTCACTGCCTGTCAACTACACCTGCAAATCTCGACTCTGCGGCCATTCTCCTCTGAAATGACGAAGTCTTTTTCGGCTGTCGATGAAACTCGAACTGGAAGCAAATTGCGGACGCTCAGTTCGACGGCACTGCGGTCGGTGCTTTCCCTTGCGCTCGGTGCAGGAGCCGAGTTACGAAGTCGATGCCGAGAGTTAAGACCCATGGCGAGCACTTCCACATAAAATGAAACATGAAAGACGGCGGGGCTGTTGCTGCTCCTATCTCTCAAGTTCCGAAATGACTCTCGCTCGTGACGAATAATCTCTTTGTTGCTTATTACAACGCGCGCCAAAATCTTAAGGACGTCTCTTCTTTTTTACGAAAATGTAGATTTCCCCCTCAATTTTCCCTCTCCGGTGCTGAAGTCTTCAGATATGATAGAAAACATGTGGAACGTTCTCATGGTGAAAGCACAACTTCATTTGACCACTTGGTGACCACATCTTGGAAAATATAAATTTAAAGTGCGTCATAAACATAAGGACAGGTGAAAACAGAGCACATGGGGGTGTTCAAGGCTTGATTACAGCACAAAAAGGCTCGGCTGGGGACT
>JAADVO010000348.1:0-31695 GCA_023335655.1 Globisporangium spiculum | reverse complement strand
CGAGAAGACCAGGCAGTTGGATCGGAAGACGTAGGTCCTCATTTCCGAGCAAAGGTGTGCAGCCAGTGATTTGCAGGCATGCCACAGACAATATAGTAAATGAAAGCCCTCGAGTTACGCAAGGGAAGCCCGCAGTGGCAGGCGCTCCATGGTAAGGTGTCCAGTAATGTGGAGGCTTTGAATAGTGTTGCGTCTCTGTGGTGGAGGTTGCTGTCGTTGACGTTCAGCCGAGATTCGATCCGCGGACTTTAAACTTGGTTTTATGTAAACACTATTTTCATCATTGGAAATTATGGGTACAATGGTAAACGTGCGAATTTAATGCAAATCCAGTACACTTTGAAGCAGTTTATCGTGTTTGGCTTGAGCTCTTTTTAAGTCAAGCAAGCGATTCCTTCTCTTGCGTTCTCTCTCCACACTACCACGCGCTCTGCCTGTGTGGGACATATTGATCTGAGCTGCTGGTACCGATGCCGATATGCAGCTCCCGTGGCGGAGCTGAACGCTGGCGACGAAGCCACGCAGAAGGCCACGCCTTTCATTCCGAGCCATTAGGCGCAATGATGCAGCTCAGGAGAGTTCCAGCAAATCCATCCAGACACAGAGAAGAAAGAGCGTGAAATAGAATTCTCTCGCGCATTAGCACTCTCTGACTAGGCACGCATGTGGCAAGCGACAGAGGCCAAATCACCGTGTTGAAAGCGCGAATGTGGGACGCACAGAGCAGAAGAGTCTGCCCACTTGCTTGCGCTCGCAGCCAACAAGTAGAGTTTCTTCGAGAGCCAGAGAGGCAAACATGGAGACAGGAGAGCGTGTCCGGCTTACTAGCTGCGGAATCCAGGACTTTGGTGCCTTGCCTTGATCAGTGCTGGTTGGTGCTGGACTCGCAATAGTTCGCATTGCCTGCCAAGCGGTACAAATGGGCTGGGCTTGGAACCTAGAAAGTCGAATGCAAGAGTGACTGTCACTGTATCGAGGATAATGTGTCATGCGCAGGTGGGCAGAAACAAGCCAGAGGGAGCAAGCTTGAAGCACAGTCTAGTTTCTGCAACTTCATCGTGGCATTTTCGGCCGTGATGTTGCACGAATGTACAGTATCCCGCCCTGCCTCATCAAAACAGCACCATGCATTCATGTTCCCTATCATAGAAATAAAATCGATGCGAGCGTGAGCCTTCTCGTTCCTATCGTTGCAGGGCAGTGGCGCCAGTCTATCAAGAGAAAGAGGAAAGACTTGCATCGATCACGTCATGGCGGAAGCCCATTTGCGTGCGTGCGTGCGTGCGAGCTCCTCAGCAGCTCGGCGGGAATGGGCGGGAATGGGCCAGTTGTGCTCTTTTCATTTGATCGCAAACACAGTCTTTTGATGCGTGGACGTGGGACTTTGGCGAGCAGAGATGCGGAAATGTTGCGCGAACACACGAGAACAACCGCATGCAACGCAAGCTTCAAAGCTTCAAACTCCACGTACTCTCTTCTTCGCCATTTGTTTCGTACACACACTATCGGCTTGTTTACTCGCCTCGCCTCGCCTCAGTCCTTCCTTTTCCTTTAGATGCGTCAGGAATACTTTCTATGGGTCGATCCCTCCTTGGTTTTGGTGGCAAGAGTTACAATACATACAAGCATGTGATGTGCGTTCCGCATAGCGTGGCTCGGAGATCGCGGCTGCAGGTGCATCTGCATACATCTATCCGCCATAGTCAAGACAACCAATGCGATGATGAAAACAAAGACGAGTGAACGAACTCCTCCTGTGTATGCTGGCTGGGTCGCAATGCCGCAATGACCCTTGGGTCATTCAAAGCAGCTAGCTCTTCACGGCCGGCCTCCCGCGACGCCGTGGTCAGAGCAACAACAGCTCTAATTTCTGGCGACTGACTGTGGCATTTGTGCCTATCGCATGCATTCTTTTTCGAAAATGAAACGTGCCGAACTTGTATTCTTGTAATGGAAATGGCTCGCCACTTTTATTTGGTATCTCTCCGAAGGACCAGAGCGGGCCAGCCAATAATCTGGGCCAGTCACACAATTGTGTTGTGTTCGGAGCCGTTCGTTGCGGACGAGCCGCGCGTGGCAAATGGGCGCCACAGATGTGCAAATTAAACCGTAACGGCTTGGCCACACGAAGCTTCATTCTCTCAGCCAACCAGCGCGGAGAAGAACGAAAACGAAGATCCTAAAGTGCGTACACTGGCGAGTGAGTGGCTCTATATGGATACAAAGTATTGGGTATTGTAGTTTGTAAAGCATGTCGTCGTGCTTGGACAAGTGAGTAACCACACGCCAGCCTGGTCCGTGCAGATCTCTTCCGACAAGAATAACTGGAGGTTTGGAAAAAGAAAAAATGTCAAAAAACAAGATCACGAAACAGCTTTATAAGTATTGGCTATATTTGCGAATGAGTACTTTACGCGACTGATGCCATGCATATCGGTGGATGACACCCAAACAGACGCTCGGAAAGCTCGATTTTCGGACACCCGTGGGCAGTTCTTTATCGAATGCTAAAAAACAAAGCGCAATTCTCTTACAACGCTCCTCCCGTTCATATTTCGCCTCTGTGTCATTCATTAGTCAGGGACCAAGATCTTACTAGGAGCGGGAAAAAATGGCCAGTTCGAATCGAAAAGTGGTGCCTTCGTTTCTGTTTTTTCGTTTTTCTCTCGGTATGTAGCCCTCTGACCTCATCCGCGCACACAATTCTCAAGTGAGGGCGGTCCGTGATGATGCCAGAGTGTGATGATGGCGGCGATGCGATGCAATGATTTCTTTATTTTTCGAATCGCCCCGAATTTTGTGCGGGAAGTCCCCCAAAAATCATGTTTTGCCTTCCAAACTCGCAGTTGGCTCATCGACTCAGACACAGTTGGCTCTTTGGCTCAGCTCAAAAGGCAACACCAACCCGAGCCGGGCTTGGCTTGCTGAACGCAGATGAAAACTCTTGCAACTTGCAAATATTCCAGCTGAAAGAGTTTTCCCTGCGTATTTTAGAAACAATCGAGCGTTATGTTGCGATAATAACACTGTTGTCATTGCGAGGTTTCCAGAATTGTTTTCCAGATTGGTCAAATTTATAGATTTATCGGGGTGCCTGAGAGTCCCACACGTGGTGGCCACATGGCGCTAATTTGTAGTTTATTGTGTGGCGCTGCTGGCCACCACCAACCAGCCCAGAGGCGCAACTGGAATTCCGAATTCCAGTGAATCCAATCGCATGCGATGTGGTTTTGGTTTTGTAGGGTTCCTATATATATGGCTCCCTCGCTCGGCGTGTCCCGACTGCTGTTGGGGGAGAACAACTGGCCACTTCACTTGAGAGGAATTTATTTTCACGTTTGAGCGTGTACTGCGTGCAGCAAACCACTTGGCACCGATGGGCACAAACCTCAACAACAAAGGATGCCAATGGGTGGCATGCGATTTGATTTGATATTCGATCCGGAGCAATCGACACGCGCGCCGACCGGTGGTTGGATAGATCGGATGGATAGATCGGATGGATAAAGGTAAAGACACTTGATCTCGTATTACAGCTAGCTCCGATATCGAAAGTTGCGACGGGTCTCGAAAATGATTAGAGGATCAGATCAAGAGTCCAGACTGGGGGACGCCATTGGATCCGTACCGTGTGTGTGTGTGAATGGATGGATGGATGAATGGCTGTCAGTTGCAAAATGCGAGTCAGCGAGATTCATGGATGGATACGCTTGGATACATGCGCGTGGTCATCTTTGCTCGAACTGATGGCTGGCGAACAAAGTTGGGGGGTTTGTTAACCTGGATTGGCGAAAAGCCAATATAACGAACAAAGGCGAACAGACACAAAACTTTCGCTGGGCTCATTTGATTCGCGAGCATTCGGATTGCCGTCATTTTCGTTTTTCGTGCGTTTTTGGTGTACTGATGAATACCAATTGCAGCAAATTAATAAACACGAGAAGAGCAAACTGGTCGAACGTTCTGGCCTCAAACTACACAGGTACAGTCAGGAAATGCCTCAAAGCGTTCAGAGAAAAACGAATGTTCACAGTCCGTTTGGCGTGCGATTAGGCGCCAAGAGCACAATCGCACACTCGGTACAGTATGAAGGACCAGCACTCGCCTGTTCAAGAGAGCAGGGAGAATAGCTCAGTTGTCATGTCAAGGATCCCTATGTGTTTTTGCAAATGTAATGCCCTCCGCAAACAGATCAGCAAACTGCGAATTCATAGCCACAGTATTACCCTCCGAAAACAGAAACTATGTGAAACACACCGCATGCAAAGTGGGAAGTGAAAGAAGTCCAGTATAACATCACAAGCTGACTGACCCAGCAAAGTAGGCCATGGCCTAATGGTCAAGGAAGACGAGGCGAAAAGTGCAATGAAAATGGTCCGAGCATTAGCAGTTGGCGCGCAAGTGCTGCTGCGTGTTTGTGTGCAGTTGGGAAGACAAGCCAGCGTCATACGCGTTGTTCAGGCGAGAGCGCTCTCTTTGGAAAGCTTGAAGGGCACGACATGGCATGGTGAGGACAACATGAACGATGCTACGCGAGCCAATGTGAGCGGGGGTATATCACTGGTTTGATATCTTACAGCACTGACTGACGGATAAGTGAATCTGTCTTGGTCACAAAAATTTTGCCATCGCCAGCTTGTGTTTATAGTAAATAGTCCAGCGTAACACTACAACCGCCCAGTCGTCCGAAATCGACGTGGACCCACAAAGATCAAGGGATGCGAAGGGTTCGTACTGTAGAAATAGAGGAGGATAGACCCAATCGCCTGAAATTGCTAAAGCTCGCGCTCGTTTGAAGCAAATGACGTCAGGAGAGCTCTTCGGCGTGGCGCGTGCATGCGACGCGGTTGGACCAATCAGGAGCTGTGGCTGCGGCTTGCTGAGATTGCAAACCGCGGCTGTCCTGAGGGAGTGAGTGGGATGGACTTGACCCTGACCGGATGGATTGGTGAAATTCCATTCGCCTCCATCTTTTATCACCCTCTTCAGTTACAGTACAGGGACACGTAGACACCTCGAGGCTCGAGCGCGTTGATTACAGCAACGCGGCCGAGAGTCAACATTTTGTGCGGGCAGCGCGAGAGCCGAGCCAGCCACAAACCAGAAAAGAAAGGAAGCACACGCGACAGACTGACCAGGAACGATAGCAGATGAAGAAGAGGAAGTCGGAGGACCAAGGGACCACAGCAGTGTAGAAGCTGCATTAGCACATCAGAGGTTATCTCGAAAGTGTATACATGGAGCTCGATGACAGGCAAGACATTTGACAAACTTCACAGTGCAAATTGGTCAAATGAGATCTTATTGTGTCGTTATATTAGATCCGCATTTCTCAGACTCATTTTACGAACCCACACCGCCACGTTCCCCCAGATCCGAGCGCTGACCTCAGCGATGGCTGAAGTCCAACTCTTTCGTTCTTGCCTTCTTGGTCACCTTTCTTGGCGCTCTGGATTTTTTCCAAACGCTCGCAATTGTAGACCCTATAAGTGAATAAATATCCAAGTTGGAGTGTTTCACTGAAAGAGTCGACAACCTGACGTCATTGTGTTTATGGAGCCAAGCTTTTGTTTGCATTTTTGGTACAAGGCACAGCTCAAGCTAAAATACCGCCAAAGCAGCCTTATTTCGCAAACAGGAGCGCCAAATGCTGTAAGACTATTTCCCCACGTTTTTTAGAAAAGCTAACCCAGCAGGATCCCATCGGTGTAAGAGAGCGGGCGCAGTCATCACGAGAATGTATAGCAAGAGCGTGAATCCGTCTCCATCCAGTGGAGCAGATAGGCGCGCCACCGGATTCCTGTTGCTTGGCTCTCTGTGTCAATTCCCAAAGTTGTCTCATTTTACGAATGTGAAGTAAGCACCTGACTGACTGAGGGTTGTGAATAGAGAGCCGACATGTGGTGTGGGTGTCGAAATCAGCTTGCAGAGACACACTCTCTGTTTGGGTGGCTTCGCCTTCCCGTCGACAGCCTGCAGTTTTGTCCTGCTCACAAGTCACGCAATCTCCAGTGAATCAACACAACAACACCAGCCTCACAAATTCGTCTCATTCGTATTTGAATATTTGGATAGGCACAAAGTGAAAAAGAAGAGAAAAAACATCAGTAAAAATGCCAAGCAAAATACAGAAAAGCAGAGGTGGAGCAAACGCTTCCTGTGAGAGAGATATGTGTAACTCTGGATAAACAGCGAGCGGCAATTGTATGAGCGTTGCATACCTTGTTCCGAACAAAATTACACTTGCAAAAAATACGAATGTTTGCACTGCAAATACTGAATATTGGGAAAACAACGGTGTACCGTACCGTGCGGTACCGTAAATGGAAGAAGAGAAAAAGCTTGGGCTTTTGTCGTCACGCCCGCCCTTTCTCTGTCACGGGCTGGACCGGCGCTGGAACCTCTCCCCAACTGACTGCTTTGCTAGCGTTTCGTGAAAAATATATGCCTGTTTTATGGCTCGTCTGACTTGGCTCGAGGGGTCAGTTGGCTCGAGTGGAGTCAGGTGGAAGCGGATGACTGCTGGGATCTGCGGATGGACGTGAGGCACATTGTGGGTTAGGTTGTTGGGTTTCTCGGCTTTTCGGCTCGGATTCGCTCTTCCCTTTGCATCGTCTGTCTATCTGGTTTCCGATACAAAAAGTACGCTCAAGTAATTGTGAAACCAAAGCCACTGCTGGCTTCAACTACACGAGCGAGCGAGTCCGAGCCTGTTTCGAGCCTGAGTTTCGAGCTCGAGCTCGAATTCGAGCCGATCAAGCCACTCCATGGCCCGTTTCTACCCATTTTGCACATTCGATGCCTGTTTCTATTTCACGATCGCCCTCTCTCTCTCACTTTTGGCGGGTCGATGATTGCCGCCGAGCCGCCCGAGCCCACGAACTCACCAAAGCCAAGAAAGTCATCCATCCAAAGAGCCCAAGGAGCCCAACGGCCCGAGCCGGTGGGTGGCCAGCTCCGATCGCACTCTCCACTCTCTCATTCCGCAATTCACTCGCTCGCGCCGACATCGACCTCAAATTCAATACGCAAAGGCGACGGGCATAGTGAACCCCAGTCAATCCAAACAGCAGCAAGCATCATGAACATGCAGCCGCACCAGATCATCCGACCAACGACAACACTAGCACCCCAGGCGGCCGCTGTGGACACGGAGGTGGAGCTAGCCAAGCTCGATCGCAAGCGCTCGCAGGATCGCCTGCATCAGCGCCGCCACCGCGCCAAGCGAAAGCAGCAGCTCTCGGCGCTCGAGCAGGACGTCAAGGATCTCCAAGCCGAGGTCGCCAGCCTCGGCTCCAAGCGCCAGCGCCTCGGCTACGCGGCCAGCACCAACCCTAGCTCCAGCAGTGTTAGCGTTGTCAGTGAAGATAAGGACGCGCAGCGCTCGGCCCAGGCGGCGCACGCGCTCGCGGTCGTGCGCGAGTACTTCCAGGTGTTCAAGTACGGCCACTCGGCGATCCACCAGGAGGCCCAGGAAAAGTTCCTGCGCAAGGTGCTCAAGACGGACGTCGCGGGAGTGGACGTCGCTGGCGTGGACGCGTTCGCAGAGCAGTGGCGCCTCTACGGCGTGTTCTTCTGGTCCATGCTGCTCGAGTCCAAGGCCATGCACGTGCGTTCGACCGGCGACCTGACGATCGTGGAAGTGGATGCGGACGTGCACCTGCGGTTCCGCGCGGACCTGGGCGCGCTGCTCTGTCCACAGCTGGCGCACCACCAAGAGCTGCTGCAGACGATCGCGGACAACGTGATCTGTGTCGGCTCCAAGTACACGTTCATCGTGGAGCAGGACGGCCAGGTGAGCGGGCTCATGACCGAGGTAGAGTTCATCGACGCGCTCCACCGTGTGGTCGGGTCGCTCGCCAAGGTGGCGCAAGTCGTGGACGGCGCGCAGATCTCCATGTGCTCGGGCAAGATTAGCTGCAAGCTGCCGGTGTTCATCCAACCGATCCAGCAGCCAACCCAGCAGCCGCCAGTGATGGCCAAGAAGCCCATCAGCGGCGCGCTCAACTACCGCCTTCAAGTAAATTATCTCCTGTCGTCGTCGTCCTAAACTCCTCGATGTGAGTGCGTGACTATGTGTGTATCATCAGCCCAAAGCCGATTATTATTATTATCCCCCAAATTACAACAGTAGCCAAAAGGCTCTAAAATACAAGACTCAAATACATATAAAATATCAAAAGAACTTGATATATACATAATTTTTTACCAACCTTGCCTCTGAAATGCAAAAGTGCTTTTGATTTTGCAACAAGAACTTTGGCACAGAGCAACGAACGATTCTCTTGGTCGAGGTCTCGTTTCCCAATCATCGCGAATCTCAGAAAGGCGGCGACTTTGCGTGGGTGCTGGGTCGCGTACAAAATGTGTCGATCATGCCAGCCTGGCGGCACTTGGAGTTTTACTTTCTTTCTTCATCGCAAGGTGGAAGGGGTGTCACTGTAGGATGATGAATCTCTGTTGCTTTCTAGACGAGCACTTGCCGTTTCTTGCGAGATCAATGCCTCTTGATTCCCCGTGGACGGACTGCTTTGCTTCTCGCCTGTCGGAACAGAGAGAGATAGCCTCACGACAAACACCGCCATGAATACCCATTAAAATGCTCGTTGGATACTATTTATAGTTCTATTCGAAGAGATTCCTCTATCCAATCAAAATGAATCTTTTCGATATTTAGCCAATGAGTATGCTCGTAATATGGTGGGCACAGTGTTCTAAGTTTCAGTTTCCTTACCCATACTATTTTTATAAATCCGTCGTCCTCCTAGTTATTTTTTTGGAGCTGAAACCACCAAGTAGTTTGAAAGGTTTCATCTTGAAATTCGCTCTCAAATGTCCCAAGTTCCCAAAATACACTGAGCGCAAAACTGGACAGCAGGGAATGAATGGTAAGGAATGAATGGTAGCGAACGAGGAAGAAGACAGCACCAAAAGACGCGACCGATCAGGAAACCGAGGCCAGACGACCTCCTAGGATCTCGAAAACTAAGAAGATCTACTTTATATGTAATAGCGCCTCGCCAGAACTCCTTCTGACAGGATGACTCATTTCTCTTGTAAGGTGTTGTTTCACCGTCGCAACAGATTGGCTCGTTGAAAAGATCAATCGCCCGGAAAATAAACGTTTGTGTTTGCGGTATATCCATAGCATGTTGTTGAAGACAAAGTGAGCAACACCTTCGACAGTCGAAGCATGAAGATTCGCTGTATTCTTACGAAGAGGAACCCCGCAGAAGCCACAATGGAGTGCTTTGACTTTGTATTAGCTGCACAGCTTGTGTCAAATGTTTTAGAGAAAAAATCTTCTAGTTACTATATATACTAATAAGAGAGTTTTCCCGTCAACGTTTCGTCCGAAAGCCAGCCCTTTCTATCTGATAGCCGGTTTTAATAAACCAAGAGTATGCCATTTTAGCTACAATATGATCTCATGACAACCCCTTACTCTGCGCGAGGGCGCTACTATTAATTGGAGCAAATTGCTTTCGAAGCGCTTGCGCCATCAGAGCAACCGCTATGGCTTTTGGTTGACACTTTCTCCTACAAATGAGAGAATCTAATACTAATACGTGTAGGCAGCTTCCTTTTCAGCTGATTGAATACGAAGTTTGCTGTGTTCGTGTGGTAGTTTTTTGTTTCATTCAAAAGGCTGGTTTTGATTTGTAGAAAGTGCAACTCCTGCAAGCAAAAATTAGTCATTATTGGTTAATATTCAGCATGTGCACACTGTTTTTGGCAAATCATCACCCAGACAAAACCAGCAATACTCACTCATTCACTAAGTCATTCTGAATCAGTACATGCCCGAGATATATTTGAAAAGTTGCGCTACGATCGGCCTTGCATTGCGAAATGTCGAGCAGGCGAAGGTGCCTGTGCAGTGGCGCCATCCGCCTATTGTTGAGCGAGCGACTCGTCTCGTTAGCCTTTCGCATGCAACCGCTCAGAAATACCAACCCAACGAACGCAGTCAGTCCCTCTCAGTCAGCACTTTTTGCCTTGACCCAGCTCTCGACTCTTGCCTATCGCCGTTACTTTCCACGTTTATCAGTATGAGAGCAGCTATCCAAAATGCGATCGGCAGCATCCTTGGAGCATCAAGTTTCTCATTCGGATCTCCCGTCAGCAACGATTGGGCGAGCGCTAACGCCATCCATCCGCCAAACCGTCGCGCGTGTGTTGGATCGCACGTTTTCGAAATACACTGATGCTAGTTGTGTGAAACCGCAAGTTTGCTTTGCTGTGTTTGTGTTCTTCTTTGTACCTTTCACGACTGCAGCAGTTTTCCACCTTTCAAAAGATAGTGGTTTTGGCGCACAGAAAGCAGTCAGTCAGTCATTTCATATCGACTTCATGCTTTGCCAAAGTTTGCCAAAGTGAGACCGGTGCTATGGAGATTGCATCCCTTCATTCCTCGGTGCAACCCACCAGCCAGCAGTACAACACTCACAACAAAAACCAGCCAGACAGCAAGCATGTGTGTCCATTGCCTTGGCTATGAATACGGGGAGATGCGCTTGGTGGAGGAGGTATGGATCCTCCATCCACTCGAAATTGCGCTGATCGCGTTTTATTTCGTGGGCTCAGAGAATTGGCTCTGCGGGGATGTCATGGCGACCAAAAGCAGCAGCAATCCGCTTGCTCGAAAGCAGTGTGGTAGGTGCACTTTTGTGTGAAAATCGTTTTATATTAACGTTAAAATTTGCATTTACGCACTAATTAGAGCTTGAGCTTTCTAGGAAGTGAATAGAGAGAGAGATGAGTTCGTGAGACACTTTGTAAAGCTAGGGCTGTGTGAGTCACACAAAAAACTGGCCAAGGGTTTGCTAAAGCTAAGCTTTTAATTCTGGTTTTACATACAAATTATGCACGAAAGCAAGTGCATTGACTCACTTTTCTTTTGTGTGTGACTCAGTTTTTGTATGGTGATGTGTCGCATATCGACTGTTTGGTCCCCAATGGTCCCTTTCTGTCAGCACATCCCGGCAAAAGCGATACTAGCATTGCCTGGCCTCAGTTTTGCGAAACTAAACTGTAGGTCTGGCCGTGTGGACGCACATTATTATTATGTCTATATCACTTTGTTCATGCGTGCGTGCGTGAGCGAGTGTGAAATGCTTGCATGGTGTTGTTAATACAGCGCAGAGCACAGCTCGCACTCGCCTCTCGAGGGCATTCTTTTGTCACCCGCAGCTCTCCCCTTTTGCGTTATCAAAAAGATGCGACTGATGAGCACGTCACCCTTCAAAAAACGCAGCGAATTATTGCTAAAACTCAGGTTTTACGCTAATTCTGACTTTTGCTTTTCAAAAACAATGCGGAATTGCGACACGCAGGAAAAAAATGGGAGGAAACGAGTTTGGGAAAGCGGGACGGTTGTCAATAAGCATGACACCCCTCTCTTCCTATACAAATGTCAAGCCACTTTCAAAACCCTTCTGTCCTCAATTGCAAAATGCACCTTCTTTTTCTTCCATGAAAATGACTCAGCCTGACCACCTTACCAGCCCACCGTCGCATCATCTGTTTTTGATTTTCCTTTTTTGCTTTTTCCGCAGTTTCTTTTCTTGCTATTTCTCACAATAGCATGCATAGCATAATCCAAACTGCTTGCTCCCTTCGGATGCTGAGTGAGCTAGCGAGCGAGACTAGACCGGCGCGACAGAGCTCTTGGACGGCGCTTCACCTTCACATAACCAAACGCGCGCAGTGCTGTCAACAGAGAGACTGAGCAAAGAGGAGACTCACGAGAGCATCCATCGAGCAGCAGCAGGGTCACTATGGACAGTAAATGCGGTCGTAGCGAGAGTGACGAGAGCATAGACGGCGGTCTCTTGGCTAACAGCAGCGCGACGGGCCAGACAGCAGCAGGGACGGCGGCAACGACAGGTGGCGGTAGGGTCGACGACAAGGTGCTGCGCCGAAGACTGCAGTACAAGATGCACCAGCGGCGCCACCGCGCAAAGCAGAAGAACAAGATCGAGACACTCGAGCAGGAAGTGCACACACTGCTCTCAGACGTGTCAAGTCTGGAGATCCGGTGCAAGCGGCTGCAGGCGCGCAACGTGTTTGCATCGCGCGGCACGATGAGCGGCACGCCGGTGCGGATTGTCCGTGAGTACTTCCACATATACCAAAACGGGTTCTCGCCGCGTCACCACGATGACCAAGAGCGCTTCTTGCAGTGCGTCATGAGCAGCGGGATCGAAGGACCGGATTACGTCGGCATCAGCACCGTGAAAGAGCAATGGCGTCTCTACGGACAGTACTTTGTGTCCACGCAGTACGATATCCAGGGCTACGATGTCTCCACGGTCGGTGATATGACGATCGTTGTGGTCGATGCGGATATCCACATCCGTCCTCGTCGCGACGGGGTCATGTCGCTGTGCCCGAATCTCGTCGGCAACGAAGAGCTGATCCAGGAGGTGATTGGAAACGTGATCACTGTCCCCGGCAAGTACCGCTTCATATTTGACGCCAGCGGTGCGGTGAGCTGGTTTGGAGCTGATCTGGACTTTGTGAACGGCTTGCAGCGAACGCTCGGGACGCTTGAGAAAGTATCGACGTTCATGAAGGATGCCAACATCTCGTTCGGCACAGGGCAGATTCGGTGCGAGGGAGCACTGTCCGTCGACCCACATAGTTTAGGGAATCGCCGTCATACTTTAGATTTCCTGTTGTCGTAGCGTAGCGCCTAGTGCATTGCATTTTCCTTTTTTTATCTGAGTAACAATCATACCTAGTGCAAAACAAACGCCATCAAGATTGGACGTGAGGGCAATACGCGTCATTCACTAAAACTGAATGGCACTGTAACGCACCACCGATATCACAACAGATGCTTGAAGTTGGCGGTGTCCGAAAATCTGATAAAAATACTGGTGGGTTGATGTGAGTTATTCGTATGACTCAGAGGGAAGGAATCGTGAGTTGGCGGCAAAGCACGCCAACCCGATCACGTCACTCGTTTCTCATGCTGCCATATCATGTCGACTGAAGAAAGTACGCAGACCATTCAACTAAAAATCATACCAGTGGCGCTATCTCACTCACTCGCGCACTTCTGACTGCACACGTCGGCGAGTGGAACGGAAACTTGTCTGGTGGGCACAAACACGCACAAATCACAGGGACAGAGGTCAGATACGCGTCTGGTGATCATACAATAGCAATGGGACGCGCACCATCTCTTCGTCGTCGGCTTCCTCGTCATCACCGTGTGAAGATAGTTTCCTGTTTTTCCCAGATCGGTCGTCATCGGACATTGCAGCTTCTCTTTCTGGAAGGTCGACGGACCCACCCGAGGATTCGTTCGACAGTCGTTTGCTCGATCGAGCTGCAACCGACGTGTTCGGCAGCAGATCCTCTGGGTCGTCTCCACTCTCACTCGACTCTTCGGTGAACGTCAGTGTCTGCATGCGCGCTTTTCGCATCAAAGACTGGCGACGGGGTGGGGTAATCGTCTCCGAGTCAGACCCCTCTGCAGCGCCAAAGCTTGGTGAAGATGAAACGTGCTTCTTGAAGGCTTTACGGCTTGATCCGGACTGTGTTCCTGTCGAAGAAGACCGTCTCTTCTTCGTGGATGCAGGTGGCGATTTGAGCTGCATAAAGTGGTCGCGGATGTCGGAACCTTTAATTGGAGACAACGAGGTCTACGGCGAGCAGAAAATCGATTTGATCGCACAAAGCAGGTGAGCATAACCACCAAACCTCAAACCAAAAAACGCAAGAACACTTACCATCATTCGGGGTCCCTTCTGACGCTCACTGCCGTCAATTGGATCCCCAGACGTATCTGTATTTGTCGGTCTTGATGGCGTGTTTCCCTTGCTGCCACCGCCGCCTGCAATAAACAACTGCTTCGGAAGATAGATTCTTCCGGGGAACGGCCGAAGACTCGACTGGTTCTTGATTTTCTTCTTCACGAGCAGAGCAGCGCTATCCACCAGTGGATAAATGTTCGTGCTGCTCGGGTCGACGACATCGTCACACTCGGACAGCTTTGCGAGCATCTGGAGCAGGAACGAGATGTTGTCAGCATCCGACGACGAGTTCGAAGACACGAGCCCGTCCAGGAAAAAACTCAAGTGCAGCAGCTGGCCACTCCAAACTGGATTGTGGAAGATTGACGCGTGCAGACTGACACTTCGCTGCGCTGCTTCTTTTGGGAAATCTGGATGGTGAGCGAGCAAGTGGATCACATACGGAAGCGCGTACTCTGGAACCATCAAAGCGCTCGTCTCAGCGTTCAAGCCTTCCGATCGTCCACGAGAAAGCGAAGCTTCAAACATTCGTCGCATCTTCTCGACTGCGACTCCCAGCAGGTTTCGAGCCTTTTTCTTTAACGCCGCACTGGGCTCCGATGCAGCCAGAGTCAGGTAGCTCAGATATTTGTGAGGATGTGGCGCTGAATGCTTCATCAGGTGGGACGTCAACTTCTGGATGAACGTTGCACGGACTTCTTCGCTAGAGTCTTGCATGACGAATCCAAGCACGTGCCATTCTGAGACGGTGGCCAAACGCTCAATTTTAGCGTTGCGCATCAGCTTGAGCAGACTGCTTGCAGCCGCAACGCGATACTTGGCTGCGAAGCCTGCGTTTGCGGTCCATTTCCGGCCATCTGAGCGAAGCACATCGAACAGCAATTCGACGAGTTGCTGACTCCGATCCTTGAACTCCGTCGACTCGTATCCGAAGTGGCAATACAAAAGCAAGTTCGCCATGACTTTGATCGCCAAACAGCGAATGTCCACCAGCTTTGTCTGGGTCACAGTGCGCTTGCGGTTCTTGACATGTACATCTGAGTTTCCCACCTCTTCGTTGAGGAAGTGCTCAGTTAGAGTAGTCCGCAGAGTCGACGTGAGAGCCTTGTTGGATGCCAGCTCATTTCCACAACGCTTGGTGAACACCAGTAAACTCTGGAGCGTCGACAACACCCGCGGAGAAGTCGGAGATGATAGCCGTTTCTTTGTGCAAAGCTTCTGGATAAGCAAGCTCGTGTCGTTCGATACACCGTAGAAGTTCGCGATGTTCAATGCTGCTAGCTTCGACACGTGGACTTCCAATGCTGATAGAATTGATGTCTGCTTGGAATCGGTTCCAGAGCTTGGATTCCAGCAGTACCGTTCCAGTTGCTTCGAAAGCAGCTTGGATGGCGTTTCGCTATCGTCGTCTTTCTCCAAGTCGCCAGCAGTGCGGCTGTACTTCTTTTTCCAGTGCTCGGAGTAATTTGCAAGCACTCCAAGCATACCCTCAATCACTCGCTGGTCCTTCTTATCCGTGCTTTCTTCCTCATCTTCATCGTCTTCATCCTCGTTCTCAATTTCATCGTCATCAACAGTGAGCAAGATCGTCTCAAACTCTTCCTTGATGAACGGAGAAAAGATATCCGGGAAGACTTTGGACACCATGACCATCAAGTCAACAATATCTCGATTCTCTTTCGCATACTGAGCACCATTCTGGATGAAGAAATCCAAGTACGTGCTGATGGAAGAATGCTTCAGCGTCAGCAAGTTCAGCTTTCGACAAAGAGTCTTCAGAAAATCCCCGAGAGGAGTCTTCGATCCAACGCACTTGACCAGACGATCTCTTGCATTCCGAATGTCTTCCAGGCTCTTGGAGTAGTCGCACAAGTGCTCCATGTGTTTGAAAACACTTTGATCTTTCCAGGCGCTCAACTGCTCCAGCATCATCTTCAGACTCGCAGTCTCAGAGAAGACAGGAGACAGTCCGACAAAAAGCTTATCTGCCGCGTCGTCTGGACTGGAGCTGGTTAAATCAATCGACCCTCTCAACTGCTGGCGATGGCGTTTCTTTGCAGCGACAAACTCACGGCAGGCTTGTAAACACCGGGATCGCTCGCTGAATATTCGGCGAAGTGCTTCTTTTGAGGCTTGGTCCAATGTATGAAACATGTAAAGAAGCCCTTTTGCACGAGTCGACTCAGAGGCAGCTTTCGGGAGCAAAATGTCGTCAAGCAACTGCACCACTCGGAGCTTGAGTTCTTGTTGGGGGTACGCAAAACACTTGAGCACAAAATCTGGAACCCAGCCGAGTTTTTTCGCGTGAGTCGAGGGGACACCGTGCGAATTCAGCGCATCTTCTTCGCCGTCTTTGGGGCTCCAGCACGCAGAAATGTGAGCTGCGTACACTTGACTCAGCCCTGTCATCGTCTCCTTCCGCAAGATGACCTTCTTGTCCTTCATGCGTTCCCCAACCTGGTGGAGACATTCCTCACTGATGAGGTCCAAGTTGTTTGCAGCAAGATCACACAGCTCGTTGACGACTAGTCTTCGGACTTCCCAGTCGGGATCACTCAGACGAAGGATGAACTCCTTCTCAATCAGACTCCCAAGCTCTGCCTTGCGCTGCCAAATGATTGCGCACACTTGTACCATTTGCAGCCGAATCTCTTTGCTCACGTCGCGAAATCTCCCCAAGAAGTCGCGAAAGTTCTTCATGTATTGGTGACCGTAATCAGCATGAGACGAAGCAAACAGCCGTCCCATTAACGCGATAGCCTCTGAGCGAGTCGCGACTTCGTCAACTTGAAGCTGGAGGCACACATTTGGCAGCACGTAGAGAAGCAGCAATGGGTTGATCTTGTGCACTTCGTAAATCAGCGTGTAAACGTGCTCTTTCAAGTCAGAGGATTTGTGGGCAGTGAGCGCTGCTGGGGCGTCAACAAGGATGCTGTTGAAGAAGTGCGAGAGGTGACTTTGGATGTGATCACTCGTTTTGCGAATGAGCTCTTGCGCCATGTGGTACGGACCACGCTCCACATGGTCGCTGGAAGACGGCTCCTGCAATCCGAGCGCGGCAGTTCCGCTTGCATTGGAATGCACCAATGGGGCCAAAATCATGTCCAGGAGAGGTTGCTCGATCATATCACTTTCCTCGACGCACGCTGCCATGATTGAGACCATCAAGTTCTCGATCTTCGCTGAGTGCTCTTTCCGAATCGTCTCGAACAGCACTTTGAAAAGCTGCACAAGCAGTGTCTCTTCTCCGTCTTCGATCGTGAAATCCATGCCAATGAGCAGCAAGCACGACTTGACACTCGCCAGGCTTTCCAGGATGTGATAATAGTGCACATCACACGAGGTCTTCGCAGCATCGGGATCTCCACTTGTATCAATCGCGAGGCAGCGAATTTGCTCCAGAATCAATTGGAAGCTGTCGTACAACTCTTCGTTTGACGTGAACGGCATATCCGGAGCGTAAATCCGCAAAAGCTCCACAAAGCAGCACGCAGCCAGAGAACGCACATTCTTCTCGTCGCTTACCAGGATCTTCTCGTGTAGCAGCTCAGCGCACACGAGGCGCAGCTGGTCCAGCGGTGCATCCTCGTCTTCCTGGTGCTGATTCGCCATCTTCTGCAAAACGGTCCATGTTTGCTTCAATCGGCGCGACAACTCGGACGAGTTCTTTCCCGCGTGCGCTAAATACGATCCCGTGAGCACATTCTTCGCCAGCACTTCCTGCTGCTTCTTCTCCGAGTGGCTACCAACAGATCGCCGCGCTCTCTCGGCCACATACGTCTTGCTTGTCGCATCTTCGTCTGCGTCCTCAGTTTTGCTCTCCTGTTGTGAATTGGTGCCTCTTCTTCTTCTTTTTTTGTTATCATCTCCACGCTTTGACTCTTCATCGTCGCTATCGTCTTGGTCGTCGTGCTCTCCGACTGGCTCACTCGCTCTCTCCTCTTCATAGTCCTCTTCTTCTTCTGCTGGCTCGCGTTGCAGGTGCACGTTCCTCTTCTCAGTGACAGACGTCCGTTTCTTCAGCGCATCTGCAATGCTCTGCTGCTTCTTGCTTCCATCGCCACTGCTGCTCTCGCGGACAGGAAGTGTCACCGCCGCTCGTCTCGCCGCAGTCGTCGCGCGCGTGCGTCTCTGTTTGCCGTCAGGCATGACCGCAGCAACGGGCATAGTCGGCGCCATCTCAGCTCTCTCTATCTATCTCTATCGTGAGGTAATGCGCGCGTATTGTCCTTCTTCTCCTTCTCCGAGTGATGCACGCAGAGCGTTGCAGTGGGTTGCAGAGTGCGGAATGCGCGCGCGTGTGAGTCGATAGCGCTTTTTGCTTTGGCGCGCATGAGAAAGAGAGTTGCTTTTGGTGCACTCATCGTACATTTTTTTGCTGCGTACGATCATCGTACAGTTTTGAAATCATAAAACATATAACGGATACAGTTACAATCGGGTTGTGACGGAAGCATCAATAGGAAATGTTCTTGATAAGAGGCAAAAAGAAGGTCTTTTGACCATGAGCTGAGCAAGCGAAGACAAAATGCTTGTTCATGCATGAACTCACGCGCAGGCGTTCCTTGTTTCTAAAGCAATCCTGCGCAGAACAGAACATCATCACAAATGGAGGCATTATCCAACCCCCTGGAGTCAACCCGCTTCATGCTGTCTTCGTTCCTGTTTTCTTCTCCTCGTGTCTTCCAATACATAATCGTTTTCCAGCTAACAAACACACGCAAATCGCTCCACTCCGTTCTACCGTACACACTGACGGCGCCTGCGCTTGAAGTTTACAGCTCGTAGGTCGCCGGGTCGGTCTCGTCGGGCGGCACCAAGGGGTATCCGCCTCCTCTAATGTAGTACTGCGATGAATCCACATGCTGCGATCTTCTATTCGATGCTGATGAAGAAGAAGACGATGATGACGTTGATGGACGCGAGCTGCTTTGTGGATGTGTCTGATAATATTTGATCCCCGCGGGGTCCGAGTTGCTTGTCGGCATCGGTATTGTCGCTGGCTGGCGCGGCGGCACGGGCGACGAATGCCGGTGGACAGACGAAGACGAAGAAGAGCTCGACGCCGACGGTCGAGAGATGTGGCTCGAGATCGATGGAACGGACGACGACGCGGACGGCGGACGTCGCGACGCGATCCCTGCTCCTACTCGGTGGTGCTGCGATTCGCGTGTGTCGGTTCGGCTTCGCGCGCCGCTCGCAACACTCAGTTTGCGTGGATGATTCTTTGTGTACTGGGGTTCGTGTGTGGACCGCTCCGAGTCGCGCTCACCGGCGCCGTGGATCGACTTCAAGAGTACATTGGAGCGCATCGGGTGGCGCTCTTTCAGCGTCTCAAATAGGTGCCGCTTGCCGTGCGCGAGCTGCATCGGGCTCCTGTGATAAGCAAACAGAGAGAGGCCGAGCGTGAACACCACATCCATACACACAGTCAATGAACAAGCATTACGTACGTTAAGGCGTCGTCGCAGTCGCAGTCGCTGCTGCGGTTGAGTGCGTTTGGGTTGCTGTTCTGGTCGCCGCCCGCCGGCGCCACGAAGCACTTGCAAATCGACATGAGCCGGCGGCAGCGCTTGCATCGTCCGTCCCAGCTGTTCATCGCTTCTTGCGTTCTGCTTCTATGTGTGCGCTTCCCACGCTATGTGTGTGTTGTACTGCTGTTGGTCCGGCAGGGCAACGCTGGTTGGTGTTGTTCGCTCTTCGTACTTGTCGTCCGCCCCAAATCGTTAAACGCAGAGACCGACCGATCGATCGATAGCCGCAGAGAGAGAGAGAGAGAGACGAGTCGACTGCTGCGTGTACAGTCAGCGTGCTACTAAAGCAAGCGAGAGAGAGAGACGTTCGGTCGCTGCGAGAGGATTCGCTTTCGCCGTTCTCCTGTGTTCGCGTAATTGCTTATGCTCTGTGCTCTGCGTCGCTCACTCACACTCTCCTCGCTCCTGCTTTGCCTCTGTCCACAACGTCGCTACGTACAGTAAGTACATCCGCTCGCTTGCTCGATTCCGCCTGCTTGTTCGTTTAGGTGCGAGTCTCTTTTACCTTCTATAAGAAATATCCTCTTTAAAAAACACTCATATGATATTGCTGATGTATTCAAAATAACCTGTATAAATACATAGCCTCCTTGTTTGTGATGCGGACATGAAAGCTTGGCGGTCCACTTTTTTTTGCGATGCAAATGCGCCAAAAAGCTTGAGTGTGCAGGAAAAGGGTGAAAAGTGCTCAATTGTGAGTGTGTGCGGAGACCCGAAACCATGGGCAACCTGACAATTCGCTCGCTCTCTCTCTCTCTATCATCAGTCAAATGGATGAGCGAAAAGAGTCATTCATCTCTGGCTCCGCCCGCTTCGTCCAATCCGATTGCATGCATCCGAACGGAACCACTCACTCATGACTGGCGCAAAGTGGCTTCTCTCAAACTCAAGCTCAAGGTGGTCGGTCTCGTTTGGCGTCTGATTTTTCTTGTTTCTTGGGTTACTACTGCATGTACCCTTGGCTTCACTTGTGATCCCACTGGCTCATTTGTTGCCCAGAATGACACCATTACGGACTAACGGATCAGTGATGGTAATGCCATTTTGCTGGTGGACTTGCTGGCTGCTCCTGTGTGGATGATGCGAGCACTGAACACACCTTCAGTTAGTAAGTTCGTGGGCGACTACAAATTCTCATGGGGTATTGTATTTTCATTAGGCAGTCGCTACCATACGAAGATGATGAGGATGATGATGATGATGATTGGCGTCCTTGTGCTCTTGCGCGATGTGCTGCGTTCAAGGTTATAGGTTAGGATCTGAATTCCAGCCATCAGATCACTTTTTGGCTGCTGCTTGCTGTGAAGTGTACAGTGCAACTAGGACAACCGCGTGATGCTGCCCTTGGGCTTGACCGGCTGCGCGATGTAGATCACGGTCGGGTCATTCGGGTCCACAAACGCCCGATTCTGGCTCTGCACGAAGCTCATGTCGATGATTTCTACAGACGCAGACAAACATTGCCGCCACCACCGTAGCAACGTATCAATTAGACATCACCGCTTAGTTAGCTGCAGTTGGGCATTCAGTCAGTCCCCAGCAAGTAACAGCCTCCCTCACCTTGCTTCTTACGCTTCTCCAGCAGCTTGAGGAAGACCGGGAGCACGACGCCCGTGCCGCCGTTGTCAAAGATGATCTTCCACGTGAACTTCTCGTCCCCAGCCGCCCGGTCGCTCTATTACCATCAATACAAGAACAAGAACAGCAATCGCACAGCAATCGCACAGCAATCGCATGGCATTAAAGCTCAGCCACACGCATCATACAAGACACAAATACAATGTGCTGTCAACTCACTGGTGCCACGAGTCCCGAGATGCTGCATGCGCCAAAGATCGGCTGGTTAAACTTCTCGTCCGCCATCACTGCAAGCGGGATTTCCTATTGTATGTGATACAAGCAAGCAAGCCGCAGACAAAGGCACACGCAATTCGTATAGAGTGTGTTAGGATTGCTCAACACAGTAAAAATGGGTGTCGACGCCCCATGTTGAAGCTACCAGTCAGTAGTACGAGAGAGAGCGAGACACCATCAACAAAGCGTAAACACACACAGAACGTACAAACGCTTCGAAGAAGAGACCGTGTTGCATCGAGCCTTTCTCGGCGACGAAGATGATGCGCTGCGTCGTGCAGTACACGCGACCTTTGCCCTTGAACTTGTTCCTGAAGTAGCCATCACGTAGTAAGCAAGTCAGCAACACACGCACATACACACACATGGACTGTGCCGCTGAAGTGAACGCGCTCGCTCACCCTGCGGCCGTGGTCTCGAAGGAGATCTTGGCGCGCTCGAGGATGAAGAGCTCGTCGTCGTTGGCCAGCGGCAGCAGCTTGCCCTCGTTCGCGAAGAGCTGCAGGGTGAACGACATGACGGCTCTTGTTTCTGTATGCAATACTGCGCTGGGGTGGCTGCTCTCAGTCGGCGTTCGCTTGCTTTCGCGTCTGCTGCTCGTGTGTGTTGTGTGTCTGCTTATAGCAATGGACAAGACCAAATGGGTGCGTTTTTGGACCTTTTGTCAAAAATTAATACCCCAGTGAGGGAAACAAACAAACTTCGTCGAAAGGAATGAAAATGAAAACCAAAGTCTCCTTCCTGTTTATTTATGCATGACGAGCGAGTGCACTTGCGCTTCGACACTCAAACGAACGTACGCTTGCGCTTGCTTACTCCATGTCCTCCTCGTTCGCTCCTCTCCGTCGCTACTGGTTGCGTTGTCATTCATGGTGTTGCTGGTGTTGCTGCTCTCTCTCGGTCTCTCTAAGGCTCCGCACAAGACTAACACTGACAATCTCCAGACGCGAGAATACAAAATAAAGCAGCCAAGCCGTCGACACACCCGTCATAGAAAACAGAGATGGCAGAGAACAGAATGCGGCGAGCGCCTCCTCTCCTATTCCACACACACCTCAGTCTGCGCGTCCAAGCTCTTCTATTGGATACCGACAGACGTCATTTTCCGGGGCGTGTTGGCTTCGCGAGTTTGATCCTGTCGACTTCCAGTTTTTCTGTCACTTGCAGCGCGCGCGCTGAGCTGCTTTCATTTCCATCTCCATTCTCTCACAGAAAGTTTTCCAGCACGTTCAGCCAGTGGTGGCATATAGATGACAACAGACAGACACGCACGCAAGCCCAGACGCTCTCAAGCTTCGGTTCGCTCATCGACTGGTGAGTTCTTTCCGGCTCACACTGTGTGTCCATGGACAGTCGTCACTGTTGATCTTGAAGAAGTGACTTAGTAGAAGTCGCTGTGACCAGGACGCGTGTCCTGCGACATCGAGATCTGCTGCGACTTGTAGTCGAGATGGTCGTAGGCGAACGAGTCCTGCGACATCATGAACTTGTCCGCGGTCGACATCTGGCTGAAAGACTGCGTCTGCGCCACTTGCGTGAACGGACCGTCCATGCCCATCGACGACTGCGTCATTCCGTCTTGCGTGAGTGGACCCATGCCATGGTTCTGGTTCAGCGCACCGCCACCACCACCGCCACGACGAGATCCGCCACGCTGCTGCTGTTGCTGCTGCTGCGCGCTAACGCCGTAGCGGTGCGGGCCAGCAGGAGGATACCCGCCTGATCCATGCTGCATATCATCAGCAGCTCCCTGTTCGTAGCGAGGATCGAAACGCGAGTCAAGTGGTGGGACTGGAGCTCTCTGGCGCACGCTTGCATTCGCGCGGCTGCCGCGTCTCGTGGGCTTGACGTTCGGAAACTGCATGAACGACGGCTGCAGATTGTTCAGCGGGCCTTCCATCACTAGCTGGTTGTCGCGGTAGTGGTTCAGCAAATTGTTCCAGAGCTCCTGCTTCGCGAGCACGCGTGGGTTGCCGAGTAGGATCACGCCGTACTTGGCACGTGTCAACGCGACGTTTAGACGGCGCTGGTCACTCAGGAACCCGATGCCCTGGTTCTCGTTTGAGCGCACGCACGAGAGGATGATGATGTCCTTCTCTCGTCCCTGGAAAGAGTCCACGCTCGCCACTTCGACGTCCTTGTACAACTGCGAGCGCATCGAGCCATTGCGCTGCATGTAGTTGACGACGTACGCGCGCTGGCCTTCGTACGGAGTGATCACGCCGATCTGCGATGGCAGCACACCAGCTTTCAGGAACGTCGTGACGATCTTCTCCACGTTGCTCGCCTCTGTGCGGTTCAAGTAACTCGTGCCTGACGAACTGATCTCTTCGGCGCCAAGACAGATGTAGAAAAACGTGGGCTTGTTCGGGTTCGGCCACGGGAAGTCCACGTTCTTCAGCTGACGCTCGGCCGTGCCCACGCCATTCTGCAGCTCGCCCTCGTAGAAAGTATTGGATGGGAACTCCGAGAGACACGGATGCATGCGGTACTGCACGCGAAGGCGGAACGGACGGTGGTCGAGCTTCAGCAGACGATCAAAGAGCGACTGGTTCAAACCCGCCGCAGCCGCTTTCTTGTTCATCACCACGGGTCCCAACTGACAGTGATCGCCGACCATCACAACATGCTTCGCACCCTGCACGATCGGAATCAAGCACTCTGGCTCGGTCGCCTGCGTGGCTTCGTCGATGAGCACTTGGCGGAATCGGAAGTTCGACAAACGCGGGTCGCCGGCGCCAACGCACGTCGTGCAAATGACGTCCGCCGCTTGGAGCAACTCGCGTTCCGCTTGACGCTTCAGCGCCTTGAATCGCTTCTCATCCTGGGACGAAAGCTCGCCCTGGTCGTCCTTCAACTGGGTCAGTTTGCGGAGATCCGCTTTGTCGGGCGAGTCCAGCGACTTGATCATCGCGTGGAGCGACAGGTGCTCGACCGACGACGCCACGGCTTCTCGACTCTTCGCTGCCAGTCGCACGACCTTCAAGCCCGTCGCACTGATCTTGGCAGTGAGGTGGTCCACGGCAATGTTACTCGGAGCCGTCACGAGCACTTGGCCCATGTTCTGCTTCGACATGTGGTACACAATCGCAGCCGATGTGACAGTCTTGCCCGTACCCGGTGGACCCTGAATCAAACTCAGCGGTTGCGAGAGCACGCCTCGCACAGCATCCATCTGCGGAGGGTTGAGTTCTGGAAGCCCCGGCGCCGAAATCTTCGTGCCAACTGTGCCAATCGAGCGCGGAACGCGAATCGCTTGCATCTCCACATCATGACCGAGGATCTTGTGGTACAGGTAGCCCGTGAGCGACGTGTCGTCGACTGCAAACGTCTTGAGCGCAGCCTGCATGCGGTCGAACGAGGTCGCCTTCCACACAAAGTCCACCAGGTACCCGTCCGTGATCTCGAACGGCGCGACATTGTTGCGCATCTCCAGCGTCACCTCGGTCTCTTCCATGCGCAGCACATGGCCCGTGCTCTCCCAGTCCTTTCCGTAGATCATCGCAGCGCTTGGCCCCAGACGGAGACGGATTTCGTCACCGGGGACTAGACGCAGGTCCGTATCGGGACGGCTACACGTGAAGATCGCATTGCGCTTCTTGTTGAGACCGATGTCCCAGCGCACCATCACGCCCTCCTGTGTCTGCGCTTCTTTCATCTTCTTGTCGTAGTCCGACTCCATCTTCACGAGCGGACCAAAGATGTTCTGGTACTGGTACCCGTCTTCGTATTTGTCAACAACGGCATTCGGTTCATCGTCAATGCCGGGGCGATCCAGGTCTTCAACCAGCGCCAGTGGGTTGTCGCGCCAGAGTTCTTCGAGTTTCGCGATCTGCGTCGACGTGATTTGGCGCGAGCGCAGCTGCTCGTGTTCCGAGGGCACCTTCACAAGCCACGGCAGGAACGAGCGGTCATCGATGAGCGGCAGCCACTGCGACATATCCCAGCTCAGGTCCTTGAGCGCGTTCATCTGCAAGCACGGGTCGCGGCAGAGCAGCACGACGACCGAGTCCTGCTTCGCTGGGATAAACCCCAGCAGAAACACATTGCGGCAGCCGCAATTGTAGCATTCGAGCACAGTCTCCCCCAGTGGCGACTCGGGGTGCAGCGACACCTCTTTGTTTTTGCTGCGCACAAGATGCTGAATGATGTGCGAGCCAGATGTGTTGCCGCGCGAGTTGCAGAACCACTTGTCGCTCGAGACGCACTTAACCACGGACGCCGGGTCGTGCAGCCCGCAGTACGCGCACGCATGCTTCGGCAGCTCCTTCGACGTATAGTCCAGCGCGTCGTCATCGCCCGTCTCTTCGAACGTCAGGTGCTGGAAGTCGTCGGCAATCGACGCGTCGTCCATCTGGCTCTGGAACGTGCTGTCCGCGTCGCCGTGGTGGTGCAGGTTGTGGTGGTCAAACGCGCCGAGCCCGACGCCTGAGAACGCGGCAGCGCTGTTTGCAGCGACGCCATGTTGCTGCTGCGAAAGTTGCGATTGCGGCTGGTAGTGGTCGTAGAAGTCGTACTGCGCGGCGTCCTGCTGCGTAAGCGGCTCGTCCGACGGGTCCACGAACGCGTACATGGACTGCGACTGCGACGCCTGCGTCTGGAACACCTGCGAATCGGACGCCTGCGTCTGCAGGTACTGGTGGTGGCGCTCGTCGAAGGCATCGAAGCCCGCGCCACTACCGCCGCTGTTGTAGTGATGGCTCATGGTGCAGAGATCGCGATCAGTCTCCTTCCTTGCTCTCTCACACAACTGGTGAGCAGCTTTGAGAAATGACCGACCACACAAAGCAAACAGCGATTTTCGAGCCAACCCCCCTTTGAAGATAAGGATAACCAGCTCCCTCTCAAAAGCGATCGCTAAAACGGATTTGATGTTTTCAGCCAATGAGGGGAGGAAAAGATATCAATTTTAGCCAATGAAAGAGACACTGAAATTGGGATCTCTCTCTCTCTCGCCTTCCTGACCTCATCGTTTAGTCGAGAACAAAGCAAAGTACAAAGTACAAAGTGGGTCCACTCGAATTCCAGCATCACGCTGAGCCAAAGCGACCGAAAAAGCAAAATCCAAAAGCCAGATCGATAGAGATTGTGCAACGCGAGTCGAAACTTGTCTTGTCTGATGGATAAATAGTAGAAACCAGCTGCTATCGCCTTCGTTCTTTATTGTTCTTCTTTCACCTTTGTTGCGCGAGTTTCTTTCCGAGCGCGTACTTCTCCCTTGTGCTGACGAAATCAATGCCTGGTCTCCAACTTGAGGTTGTCGATTGATGATAGATGATACAGCACATGCATGCTTGCTTCACTCGCCCCTCCCTTCTCTCTTCGCTTCCTACCTCCCTTTTCTAAGCTATTGTGGAAAAAAATACAACATCTAAAACGCCATGTTGAACGTTGTCGGCGGCAAGACGGTCGCCACTTGGCATCGCTCAGCCTTCGAGTAGCGCTTCTTGATCACAGCCAGGTTATTGGACGGAGAGTTAGAGTACAAAGTTTGAAGCTCCGCCATACACTCCTTCAGATCGCTCCAGTTGTAGCGGCACGAATCAGCAAGCTCTTTCGTCTGTTGTTTCATACCAAAGATCACAGCATTAGATCAGCTGCCTATCTCAACGTGCAAAGAACAAATACATGTCCATCGTACCATCGGGAATCCGTCCACCGTGTACATGGCCATCGACAAGCAGCATGTTGCGACCACTGAAGGCAAATACTTCAAGAACTGGTACTCCTGAAGCGCCAACTCCAGTAGGTAATGCGCCAGCATCGAAGTCTTCTTCTGGATCGGAGGGATCATTCGCTGGTAAATATTCAAGAAATCCAGAGCTGTAAAAACAATAAAAAGTTAGAATACGGAAAGCAACCAACTTCAAGATACGTTTCAAGCAGACTTACCTGTTGGGACGGAGAGGGTGAAGTTGAGCGTATTCAACAGTTTCTCCTCCATCTTCAGCACTTCCGCAGATGTGTAGACGTTGTCCGCGCACATCGCCAGGTCTTCCACGCCAATGTACGAGACGTCTTCACACTTGGAGGCGACATGCAAGCAGGTAGCGCCAAGCAGCTGGAACCGCGTCTTCTTCACCATCACAATGTCCAAGAACCTGTCCGTGTAGTTGACTGCAAGAAATGCTGTTCGAAGGCACATTTCGAAGACATCAACAACTGCACACAAACATTCACACATAGCAAATCAGTTAGAACATCGGCAATCACATTGCTTTCTAGGAATCGCGCTTGGAAGTACCTTCAATGAGCCAGTCAACGAGCATAGACCGGTGAGCGGGGCGAAGAGTTTTCTGGCGGCTGCGAGCGAACAAAAAGCAAGATCATGTCAGTCAACACCATCCGTCCTCACGAAAAAATAGCGAGCTGAATCTACCACTCACCTTAAATATTTGATCTCTTTCCACGAATCCAGCTCGGTTTGACGCAGATACGCATGGAACAGCTCCACGTGCTCGGGGGTTCTTGCGGCTCGAGTTCGGGACATGGTGTAGCACATCTGCTCCATCGGTATTTTTGGTACCAAAGGAGAAAACTTGGGCTGCTCGTCGGAGAAGTATGGATGGCGAAGCGCATCCTCTGCTGAGATTCTCTGGTCCGGGTTGTAGATCAGCAACTTGGTCAGCAAATCGATCCCCAGATCGGAGATGTTTGGAAATAAGCGCTTGAGCGGTCGACGCTTCCAGTTCGGAAACTCGAAGTGGTAATTCGGCAACGAAGAAAATCCTGGCCAACTCTCCGACGTTGGTGTCGAAAGCTTGCTGAAGATCTGGAACAGCTGGTCGATCTCCGAGATACCCGTGAAGAGTGGTTTGCCCTGCGCCATTTCAGCAAAGATGCAACCAACCGACCAAATGTCTACAGCTGACGAGTATCCGCGGACGCCCATCAGAATTTCAGGCGGTCGATACCAAAGTGTGACAACCTCCATCGTGTACGTTCTCCGAGGAATTCCGGTGGCTCGAACCAATGCGAAATCAGAAATCTGCAGAACCGAGTCATCTATCGCAAAGAGGCAGCCACGTTAGTGAGTAGGAACGTGACACCTGCTCACAGAACGGATAAAGCATGCGTACCGAGGGTTTCTGGGTTGGATGTCTTGATCAAAAGATGCTTCGGCTTCAAGTTACGGTGAAGCACACCGCGGCGGTGGCAGTAAGCGATCGCATCCAGTAGCTGATGAAGAAGTCGACGAATCTGTTCAATTTTCAAGCACAAAACATTAGCAACGGATAAGTAGAAATTGGAAGCGGAGGCCTCCGACGTACCACTGGTTCAGGCAACGTGCGACCACCGTTTGGATCTCCGGTCGGGTTGATGATCTCGTGCAAAGTTTTGTCCACGTATGGGAAGAAAACATGAAGCTCATCCCGAGCAAGACTGATCATTTCCAGCGATGCAATGTGATCGTGCTTGATGCCTTTCAGAACTGCAAGCTCGCGTAGCATGTAGTATGGAACACCTTCACCCTAACAGCAAGTCAGACAAATACAAGGAAATGTGAGAACTCGCAACCATATCTGATGAGGAAAAACACACGCAAGACAAATATGTACCTTCGGGAAGACTCGCGCTTTCTTCATCGCCAAGATCTTTCCGGTCGAACGCTGATGGCACTTGAAACAGGTTCCTTCAGTGCCCTTGTTCTTGATTCCCAGGTTTTGGAAGTTCAACCAGTTGACAGATCCATCCGGCAGTGTACTCGGAAGTGCGCGACATAGCGACCGTCTACTCGTAAGCTCGCGCCATCGTTTCGAGACCTGAGCCATGTTGATGAAATCTTCCGACGACACCAAGAACGAAAACACGTGGAGGATCATATCCACTGGCTGCATGTCGAAGTGTTCAGCCGGTTTGAACTCCTCCTCAGAGTTCTCCAGCATCGATTCCTGTGTACTCCCGTCCCAGTCGTCGTCATCGTTTGCTGCAGGAGACGCGATCAAGATCTCACGACGGACAAGTTTATTGGCTCGGTGCTCCACTGCGCGGTCAGATGGATCGATGGAAAACCCTTCGTCTCCGGCTTCTTGGTTATGGATATGCTCCCGTGCATACGCCACAAACTCCGGTTTCTTGTTGGGAATCTCCTCGCCCGTGCGCTTTCGCTTGGATCCAGTAGCATGAGACATCGCTGCTGGGGCTGCTACGCTCTCTTCGCTCGGAGTCATACTGTCTTCAGTGGTGCTCGAGTTCAAATCCAGCGGCTCCGGCTCCGGAAGATCTGAGGTTGACGCTGACGAAGATCGAGGGGTTCCACCGAGAGCTGCGAGAATCGGATTGTCAAGACCGGCGGTTACAACGCACTGCAGCAGAGATGGCACGCCACTACGTCCTCGCACAGGGGACTTGCTGGTTACTGGAGACGTGGACTTCGACTCTTCCTTGAGTGGAATACTGTTCCCGCCGACGCCTTTTCGTTTCTTGAGCGGCGTCGCGCCCGCAGTAGTATCTTCAGCTGTCGTTACGCTACTCGCGGCTTGTGCTGGTGGGATTGCAGCGTTCGGATCTGTCGCTGTGTTTTTGGATGAGATGTCGCTTAGCTGCCGCACGTCCATTTACAAAGCACGTGAAAATGAGATCGAACTGCTTTTTTGAATTTTCGGTCGCTCGTTCTCGAAAACAAGAAAGGCGACGTGGCTCTGCAAAAACGAGAACCGTCCACCAATATCCAAACTCGCAACGTTCTCTTTCACACACTCTCGCGATCGACAAATGAATCAATCAATCGAAAAGAGAGGAGTAGAGCGCGCGAGAAGTTCCCAGAAGAAATCAACGACGACAAAGATCCAATGGGAAGCCGAACAATCGCGCACTCACTCACTCGATACGAGTCACTCAATAAGAATGCAGGCGTTCACGACGGGGCTGATCGCAGACTCGAATGCACTCTGCGGATCGATCGAATCCAGCAAATGAATCGATAGATAGATAGAGAGAGAGCGTGCGGGCGAGTGCAATCTTTTTTCTCTGTCGAGCGTCGCTGGGGGAAACGGATCAAACTGCACGGACACACAGAGGAACGGCAAGCAAACGAACCAGCAGTGAGCACAAGGCGTACTACATACACACACACAGTTATATACAGGCCCACCATTAGCACACACACACACACCTGCGTCTCGCTTGGTCGTCCGTCGCTTGGCGTTGCGCGCGAAATTGGTTTCTTCTCTGGGCGGGCCTCTGCAAATTTGCTTTACCCTCACACACACACAGAGACAGTAGGAAAAAAACACACACAAAGGCGACCGCACTCTATTTGGGGTGGCGCGTGCGACCATCACTCCGGCTTGAGTTTTTTTGCTTTCTTTCTCCCCCTTCTTTTCCTTTCTAGCCTCTGGTTTATTTTAGGTACTGTAGGGACGAAAACTAACCGGTGCAGCCCGAGCCCTAGAAGATATCCGGATCTCTGATAACCTCTTTTCGACAACTCAAGTCAGCACCACATGTACCTGCAGGTCAACGAAGGCTTGTATTCAGCAACTTTTTTTAAAGTGGCGGTTTTCAGGCGACCGTAATTTACAAAAGATTTTCCCGATGACCGGATTAGTCGACCGAGAAAGAGGAGAAAGGAGGCAGAGCGGTTTCATCTATCTCAACAAGAAACCGACACTGCAACAACACGTCACCACGCACGCACAAGTCACCGAGTCTGGTTTGTTGCTGAATATTTGATCACTGGTGTCCAACGGATTATTGGCTTTGCAGGAGTCGAATTGCGCTCAGTATTTACAGTGTTCCGTTCGCCAAGCAATACTGAAGGCAAGTCCAAGCAACAGTGAGTGATCATGCCATCCCGATTCCGATCTTTTCTGCCAATTTTGAGGTAGAATGTAGCCACCACGGTTGAAGAAGAGCAAAATATTGAGCAGCCAAAATGGAGCTTTGATAGTAGTAATACAAACCCTCAATGGTGTCCGCTTTGAGCCACGCAAGTAACACGATTGCCACAAAATTGGCTGACGCTGCATCGCCAATGCAATCTGTCTGCCTCTCCATGTTTCCTGAAGGACAGACTGAAACACTGGTGCGTTGAAAATCGTACAGCACAACTGGATAGTTTAACTATAATTTCATGTAAAGATTCCAATGTGCGGCGCGATGGAATTTTCTCGATCATGCAGGAGAGAGTGAGAGAATGCGTTCCCCCGCTTTCTTTCCATTTTTATGCTTTTTATGCTTTTGCAGCCAGATCCGTCGAGGGTGAGCGAGTGAGTGAGTGAGTGAACCCATGTCATCCAAAATTACGGTACGTCTCCCCGTAAGTGCGAACTCCCGCGTGCATGTTCAATTGTCCTGCTTGCTACAGTCATACCTCTCATTACTGACCATCGCTCTAATATAATATCTTTAATATTTAATTTTTGTATATTGAAAACCTGTTTATTTTGATCGATCACTTTTGGCACGCAAATCACGCCACAACACAAAGAGAACAGCGCCAAAGACACGCAAGATGACGAAAACGACGACACGCGTTCGACTAACTTGCGGACAGAAGCAAGAGTTGCGCGCGCACCACCAAGAGCACCCTGAGAAGT
>JAADVO010000347.1:0-31707 GCA_023335655.1 Globisporangium spiculum | reverse complement strand
GCACACTCGTGTACTGTTTGCCAGACGCTCGGCGCATGGGCTTCCCCTTGTGCTCGTCCTGCAGGTCGTGCTGGTGGTGCTGGTGGGGAATTGAGACGTCGCCTGCGTCCTCAACGCGGCGGCGCTGGCGCAGGCTGTCGCCCACGACCGCCATGCTGCTTGATCTGTTCGATCGTTCTCTGTGGCTCCGAGTGATATTCGCGACTGGCGTGGTGTTATCAGAAAGATTGGGTTTTGGAAAAAGCTGCTGAACCCGCAAAAAGAAGTCATAAAGTGGTGATTAGCATGTTGAGATGTTACTTCAGAAAGGTGTTAAAGTTGCTGGCGAAAATTGGTATTTTCACAAACTGTGAGTCGATAAACTCTGTGCTGCACGCGCCCCTTTTATGAAGAGTATCTGCAAGAGTTTCCAAACCCAGACCCATTCACCGTTTTGACATAGCAAACAACGGTCGCAGAACTGTATTTTGAAAATGGCGGATTCGACGGCGCTTGAAGCCACGAGCGACGGCTCCTTCGACGTGCCCGCGAGCGAGCTCCAACGGAGTGGCAGTGCGACTGCTGCGGCGCTTCAAGAAGCAGGTACGAAGCACATCCCGCCGCCGTTGTGAATGGCACTGGTGCTGCTCTCGCTTTTCACCAACTGACGCTCATCTCTTTTGTGTCTGTTGGTTGTGTCGCGTGGCTGAAGAGCTCCTGCGACAAAAGGGCAACGCGGCGTTCCAGAGCAAGTCATTTGAGCTCGCGTGCACGTTCTACAACCAAGCGATCGAGAAGAACAGCAGCAACCACGTAAGTGTGTGGCTCTTGTGCATTTATCTATGTATCTATGTGTGCGCACGCATGATTGAGCATCGAAGTGAATGTGGCGTTCGTGGTGTTTGTTGATCTCGTGTGTGCTGGTTCGACCACACGCAGCTTCTCTTTAGCAACCGCTCGGCGTCGCTGCACCACCTCAAGAAGTTTGAGCATGCACTGAAAGACGCAGAGAAAACCATTGAGCTCGCGCCAAATTGGGCCAAGGTGCGTGTGTGAATTTTTGGGCTCTTCACTATATCTACCAAACGGACTACAGCAGTGCTGACGAAGGACCAATGTACTGCGCTTTAACAGGGCTACCTGCGCAAGGCGAGCGTGTGTGAAGCACTGCGGCAGTGGCAGAGCGCCATTGACGCGTACAACAAGATCCTCACACTCGACTCCTCCACCGCAGACGCGAAGAAGCAAGCAGCACTCAAGATCCCGCGGCTCCAAGAGAAAGTCAACAGTTCTTCCTATTCGAACTCCGATACAAAAGCCAAATCGAAAGTCCAAGCTGGTGGCGCGGCTGCTGTCCAGCGCGGATTTCTATCCGCCAAGCGATCCGCGTCGCTCTACAGTGAGAAGGAGGATCTGGTTAAGGAGGTCGTCGACTCTGCAAGCGGCGAAACACGCACGGAGGATCCGCAAGAGCGCTCGTGGCGCTTCATGCTGCGCCGTCTCAAGCAGGGCTGCAACACCCAGGGCGTGAACGCCAACGGCGAGCGCGTGGTGCTGGATGACGGCGTGTTTGCAAAGCTGCTGCAGGAGTCCGAGTTCCAGAAGCTCATCTACCCTGGGATCCCCAAGCAGCAGCTCGTGCACGCGCCGCAGAATCTACAGACACTGCTGGAAGATCCGTGGTACGAAGAGGAGCTGCTCGCGCTCATGCCCAAGGTCGAAGCGAAAGCCGAGAGCGTGCTGCAAAATGTCAAGAAGCGCGGCGCAGCGCAAGGCGAGTTCATGGACGCGGCCACGGAGTCCAAACTGAGGCCACAGGTGTTGCAAGAGGCGTTTGGACGCGAAGTGCTCGCGATGGTGCACCGCGTGAACTACAAGAAGCACGTGATGATGGCAAACGATGTGCGCACGCTCGCGGACCCGAATGCGGACTTTGCGACGTGGGATCAGCTCCCGGGAGACTTTCTTGATGCGCTGCTGGCCAAGAGCTCGAACGATCTGGACCAGGGAGATCCATCGTCGTCAGCAGACTCGAAAGTGGCTGGCGTGGCTGTGATGGACGGGTTTATGGGCGACGAGTGGACGGAGATCCTGTTGGCAGACGTCCAGCGCATGGCAAAGAACAACTTGCTGATGGAGACAGAGATCAGTGTAGAGACCGCTCAGTCCAAGAGCAATAACAGCACAGCAACCGCGAGATCACCAGATGAACCCATTTCATCAAACGGCCGCATGCGCTTCCTTGAACAAAGTGACTGCCAGCGAGAGTACCCTGCGGTCGCTGAGCTGATTGAGAAACTGCACGCACTGCCGTACGAAATCAACCGCAAGCGACCGGAGAATGCGCAACTTTGCGCTCAGTTTGCGCACTGCACGTCACTTCACCAGCTGCGCAAGGGCGAGAGCCAGCGCCTGCGCTTGGACTGCGGCGCGGGCGAGAAGGACAACGGGTTCAAGCTTACGTGCGTCTACTTCTTCAACAGCCTTGCATCGATAGAGACAGAGGATCTGAACGAGAATGATGGAGCTATAAAGATGCCGACGACGCTCAACCTCCGCACGAGTCTCTTTGTAGACGCTGCGGTTGAGAAAATCTCGCTCGAGGCAGATCGCCTGGTGGTGTTCAAGAGCCAAACGGTGTTCAATGAGATCACGATGGTCCATTGCGAGGGCGAAGAGCTCTTTTACCTGACGTTTTGGATCCACGGCAAAGAGCTTCGGTAGAAGAATCCAAAGATTGAATGGACTGCGATACAGAAGCAGAAGCAGAAGTGACAAAAGCGATACGCGATTGTTAACGAGCAAAGTCGCCGAAGATGGCTACAGTACCCATCATCTTGGCGAGATGGCTACACATATGACATTGGACACGAGAGGACCAGCATTTGCAGAGCAGCAGTATAATACATGGAGTGCACGATGCTGCAGGGAACTAGCCCTCAAGCCTCGCTCTTTAACTGACCGCTCTTCTTCTTCCAACAGCTTGGTCTCTCACCTTTCTCTTCTTCAAGTCGGTTCTCCTACCACCACTCCTCACAACTAATTACGGACAGCATCACACCACAGCACTCTCTACAATATAGCAATGCTTCTGATCACATACCGTATTCTTCATGTCTTCGTCTTAAATACATGGACGCATCCACCACTTTCACGCTCACCATCACTCGCCAGTCCATGGACGCACCATAGCCAGCCACTCGATCATCCTGACCTTCACTTACTTTCTCAGAACTGCAGTGGAGACCGCGACCGGGACCGCCGCAATGGTGTGGTCGTGGGCGTCGCAGCAGTCGGCAGCATCGTCATCTCCAGACTCATGCGCAGCTTCATGGGCGTCGTCTTGAACTGGGACTGTTGACCAATCCCAATCCCAGAACTACTGGCACTGGTACTGAAACTGGAACTGGAACTGCTTGTTAATGCGCTGCTGCTGGGAAGGTGGAGCTCCTGGAGGTCGTTCTCAATGTTGCGCATGAGACGGATTGAGCGTTTCGAGCGTGGTCTTCCCATGTCCACAGTCGACCGGAGTTTCATCACGGGTGACGGCGTGCACATGTGGAAGCGCGACGTGCGCATCGGTCCGCCACCAGATCCTGATCCGTGGCCACGATGTCGCGCTTGTACACTAGATGACGAGTTACTGGAGCTGCTGGTGGTGATGAACCTGCTCTCGGGACTCGCCATGAGCCGCACCATGCGCGCGGTTGGCTGCTTCTTGGACGGCGTCCGCAGTGGCGTCATCGGCGGATGCTGATGACTCGAAACACTCGGGTTACTTGGGACGATCCCGCTACCTCCTGACACTGTGGACGCGGCTGCTACTGTGGATGTGAGCTGAAACCTGCGTACCTGTCGCATCAACGCGGCAAAGTTCGTCTGGTGCGCGGGCTCAAAGTAAATGCCCGTGATGCCCGAGTCGTTGACCACGCGGATGTTGGTGGCGTCGTCGTCGAAGAGCACGGTGTCTCGATTACAAACGCTCTCGCGGCGCTCGCAGGACGCCTGCAGCGCGGCCGAGATCACGAACGGCAGCTTGCACGTGCGATCCAAGTGGCGGCCGCCGAACTGCCAGAGCGGCGCGAAGCCCAGCGTCTCGTTGTGCGCCAGCTGCCAGGACGCGTCATCGCCTCTCAAGATGAGCCTTTGCGCGATCTCCAGCGAGAAGCTCTGCGCCAGCACCTCCTTGATCAGCGGCACCTGCGGACTGAACGTGACGACCGCGACGTGGATGTTCGCGGCCAGAAGTCGCGGGATCAGCGCCAGAAACAGCGGCCGTACATGCGCACAGAGGTCCCGGGCTGGACGCGTCCACGCACCGCCCGTATGCACGCGCACGAGCGTCGCATCAAAGTCGATGCATACGAGCTTGACATCCATTTGGCAGAGGAGCCTCGCGATCTCGACCGCGTGGTCGGCGATCTGGTCTGCTGTTAATAGCGGAGGCGAGGGAGCTGGTTGCGGTTGGTCAGCGTCAGCGTCATCGTCCGCAAAGAGCCGCGCGATCGGGGATGCTGTCGTGGATGACCGCGGATGCGGATGCGGATGCGGTGGTGGCTGCGGACGCTTCAGGCCGGCGCGCGGACTCGATACGCCGCACTCCATGTGAAGCCGTCTGACTGCAATGCGGGACGTGGTGGCGGTGGCGGCTTGGGACGGCGGGCGAGAGCGAACGAGCGAGCGCGAAGACCGCAGTCGTCCGTCCAGCCGCACCACGCCGTAATGGAGAGAGAGAGAGAGAGGAGGGATGGCAGCCGCAGCCTTTTTTTGCCTTGGGTCCCAAGTAGCCCGCGCGTCCAATTTGGCCCCAAGTGGAGGAATGAAAAAGCGCGCGCAAAATGGTTCAAATTGTGCGCCGCAATTGCTGAAAGAGGGTGTGGCAGTCCACTCTGCGGCGGCCATAAACAAGCCAGAAAAAGGCAGCGGCCAGTTGTGACTCACTTTTGGCGACAGTCAGACTGCTGGTTTTTTCGTTCGAATGTTTGAACAGTAGACGTAAATAACACAATAGACATTCTGCTGAGAAACAATAACAAAAATAGGCATGCTAACGCGATGTCAAGTTGCGATAAACAGCAGAAAAGGCAGCTGCGCTTTTTGGGAACGCACTTCTTTGATGGCAATACTTTTTAAAATAGAGCACACCTGTCTATCGCGAATAATACTCGCGAACCCTCTTCATAGCGCTGCATTAGAGGGTCAGCTTAATGGCGCAGCTCTTGGCTGTGATGTCGTCTTCTTTCTTCTGCTTTCCGCGGCGTTTCGAAATGATCATGACAATCTCGTGTCGAGCGTAGTAGCCCAGCCGCGTGGAAGTAATTGGCTTAACAATCAAAGTAACGCCATTGCAACTTCCAAACGAACGTCGGCGTTGGATTTCAAGCCCAAAATCTTCTTTTTTTTCGGCTGCAAAACTTGCACAGCTACACCTGGTGCAAGCACAATATGGAACAACAGACACAGACACTTGTGACAAGAAATGCCAAATGCTGCGCTCTTCTTGCCAGCGTTCGTTAATTAAAGGCCTTGTGGCCAACCGCTATTCTTCACACTCACTTGATCACACTTACGACGTCTTCTTCATCACCATCATCTCTCCTTCTCGCTCTCTCGCTCGCTCTCACCTCCACAAACACTCACTTGCGTGACGCACGCACGCACACAGACAACCAACGGACGGACTCTATGGCGACGGCTCGGCTTCGGCTTCTTCATCGGCGCCACCATCAGGATCTCTTCAGAGCATCGCCCGCCACGACAACAGACAACAGACTGGAGAAAGACTTGATCTCTATTTGACGCATACTTGGTTGACTCCCATGCACCCACTGCTCGAATGGATAGATGACTTGTCTGCTTTCAGGGATGGACGGTTGAACAAAGTTGTTCGATCACCTCACTCCTGCTACAGCATCCTGTCATCCAGCTTGCTCGCTCTGGGATTTTTCTCAGCCTTCTGGTTTCTGAACTCTGGTGTACTGCTACTGTTGTTGTTGTTGTTCATGGCTGCTGTTGTCGTGTGTTGCTCTCCCTCTCTCTCGGGTCGTCGATCCAAACCTCCGTTAAATAAACTTCAAATAATGCTCTGCTCTCTTGACTCAATCTGCAAGGCTCGCAATTCATGGCGCTGTTCCGATTTGGAAGAAGCTCGTGGTCATGTATCGCGACGGGTCTGCTGTGCTCGAAATCCGCAAAAAGTACGTCGGGCCGCACTGCATGCCCCATGGAACGCGAGGATATGTGTAGAAGCCGTTGTTCGGCGCAGCCTTAGCGATGGTCGTGGTCGCGCTCGATCCCTCCTCCATCAGCTCGATCTGCACCTCGTCCACCTGTGTATCTAGCACCTTCCACTCTATGCAGACTGGCTGACCTCGTCTCCAGATCGTCCGCGTGGACGGGACGATCACATCTACCAGCGCAGCACCTTCTCCTTGGCGAGCAGTCAGTCTCTTGGTTTCAGTGTCCGCCTTGCCGTACACTCGCATGTGTACGTGGTTCTTGGATCGCGGGTGCAGTAACCCTGAGCTAGAGCCCTGAGGCGGCAGCGACATGCTCGCAAAGTCTGTGAAATCGTGGCTTCGGCGCCGCATCTGCGCGCGGCCGTCTGTCGTCGTCATGCAGAACGAGCTGCGTCGCTCGAGCAGGTCTTCCTGGGATGTGAGCGACCTCGTGGTCTGGGATCGCTTGCCATCTGTGTTGTTGCTGTTCGCGTCTTCAAAGCTCAGGATCGGCTTGATTCTCCGTCCGCTGCCCTTGCCAATCATAACCGGCGACGTGATCGCGTCGGTCGGCTCGTCGTGGGTCTTGTCTCCTGTCGTGGACGTCGCGCTCGACGCCGAGCTGGAGCGCGTCGAGCTCGACGACACGCTGCTGCCGTTGGAGTCCTGTCGGAGCGTCATGCTCTCGGTAACCGCCACGTCCGAGCACGAGGCGCGTAGCAAGATCTGGGTCGTGTTCGAAGAAGAAGATGATGCAGTGGTGGTCGTGGTAGTAGTAGTAGTGGGCTCGGCGTCCCGCATCGCAGAGAGACCTGTGAGCACTAGCAGGGGGCACGCGAGTAGGTTGCCCGTGGTGGTCGAAGACTCGTCGACAGCAGCGCCTTCCAAGAGGGAGCTACTATCAAAGGCAAAGGCAAAGGAAAGTGGATCGATCTGCGCGGCAGCCGGTTTGTTCAGCTCTGCCGTCGGCTTTGCTGTGTCGGCGGCGTCTTCTGAGGCGTCGTCTGCGCCAAGAAACAAGCGGCGCAGCAGCCGTTTCGCGGTCGCGAGCGTCGCGCGCGCCAGAAACAGAATGCGGAGCGCGAGCGAGTGCGCCAGGAGCGACAGGCAGGCGGCAACGGTGGCTTCTTGCTGTTGTTGTTGCTGCTGGTGGTGGTGGTGGTGGCGGGCGTGCGGCGCGGCGGCGGCTTGCGGCGCAGCGGCTTCCTCTTTCTCTTGACGGCGCGCAATCGTGACTGGGATCTGTGTTGAGTGGGCGGAGTGAGCGAGTGTGTGCGAGAGCCGAAAGGGCCAGCCAGCAAGACAAGACCCCACACCCAGATGCACACAGACGCACGCGCACGCAACTCGGCCGCGGTTCGGTGAAGATTTCCAAATGGGGTGGGTGCGCAGGCTGCTTTTTTGCCGGCCGGCCTGCTTGCGTGTGTGTGTTGGGGAGTTAGGGCTTTTCTTGTTGTGAGTGCAAGGGGGACCCCTTTCTCTCCCCTTTTTGTGTGTGTGTGTGTTGGGCTGGGTTGACAGCAGCAAACAAACAGCAGCAAGCAAAAACTTGAAACTTGACTATGGGCTTGTCTATGGGAGGACGGAAGAAAGTAGAAACCATCCCTTGTGTGTGCTACATTATGGAACAATTGCGAGCGCGATTTCCTTCCCTTCCCTCTTGCTTTTTTGTTTGTTTGGCTTTGTTGGTTTGCGGCGGAAAAGCAAGCCAATAAAACCCACACAGAACCCTAACGTCCTTGCTGGTCGCCAAGCGAGCGAGCGAGCCAACACATACGACACCGACTGATTCTCTCCGACTCTTCCTCTCTCCCTCATCCTTGTTTTTGCAGCGAAACGCCGTCCAGGGGTAGGGTCCAACACAACGCTGCGTAAAATAACGCCTGCACGCGTCAAATTACGCCTTGCAGCAGCGAAATTACGCCATTCAGACGAGTGCGCGTATCGCGGGCTAGGGTTGTCACGCACTAAGATTCCATATTATGTCCTGCTGCTTTGTGGCGCCAGGGCGCTGACGACATCGCTCGTTTGATAGAGAGAGGGGATCAAAACACAGCAGCAAGCAAGCACGCGACTCGCTCGCTCGCTTGTTCGCTTGTTCGGTGTCAATCGACCCAGTACCGTAGATTGCAACGTACCGTAGAGAGTCACGAGAACACGGAGCCCCAAAAAGCGGCGTCCACATGCGAAAAGGCTGCGTGCGACCTCAACCGCGTGGACGGAAGCCGATCGATCGACCAGTCGCGGCTTGTCTGCTGCTTTCGCAAGTTCCATGTTGCCCGAGCGAACGGACGAGCAAGCCCAACAAACAACACTAGCAACTTCTTAGCGCTCGCTGGTCAAATATGTGTTCATGCGTATTCGCATAGTTTTCATCCTCGTTTTTGGAATGAGCATGTCCCAAACCGCGTTTGTTTCCCCCTGTATGTGTGTGGAACGTTATATGTTACTGGTATTGACCATTGCCAACTCGTCGATCATGCTCTTTTGTAGGGGACGCATACCTTGATGACGTTTTTTGCCACACACCAACTACTGCTGAGTTGCCGCTTGCACGGCGCACAAACAAAACAAGTCTTGCGCGCAAACACAACAAGCAAGCGCCTTTCGAATCGCACAAAGCAGCAAGTCAAGACGAACCCCTGGTGTTCTTTGTGCTGACTACGGTTTGATCGAGTTGTTTGTTCTCAAAATGGACAGTTGCGCTGTTTACTCTGGGCTGCACGAGTGCGCCTTGTGTGTCGTTTTGCTGCTGGCGTTGAAGATTGCCCTTCTTGCGTGTGAATTTCTTATTCTTCGGATGGATGAGGCACTGGATGGACGAACGGTCGGTCGGCTGGTCGGTCGGGAATCTGCACAAAAAGCCCACACAAAAAACGCAAAAGCGCGGCGTTTCAAATGGAAAGTTGCCACCTGCGTGACTTGCGTACGACTGTGACAAGGATGATGCGGAAAGCGGCCACGCCAGTGACAGCTGATCAAAAATCAAAACCTGCCCACAGTTGACTTTACACCACAGAAGGTGCACTTGTTTGTTTTAGGTTTCTGAACTTGACTTGTGTTGTTTATCTCTGCGCTTGTGTTGTTTGTTTTGCTGCGTGTGATGAGAGAGGCACGGAACAAGGACGCGTAAACAGGGTCTTCCCCTGCTATCCTCGCCTATGCTGAACAAACTTGCTGTGTGTGCTAAAATGTCTGAAATGCGAAGGTGCTGGGGGTTTCTGGGTATCGATTGGTGCAAGAAAGCCTGCAATTGTACACTCACTCACTCACTCACTCTGTCTCTTGCGACTGGCAGTAGTCAGTCCGTCCGTCCCTGTTGCTTCAAATCAATATCCATCCGCTTGCTTCAACGCCCCAAGCAAGCCGTGTGTGATGTGATGTGTGAGAGGAGGAGGTTATGTGCTCGAGCCGTCGCACACAAACACAATGCGACAGCCACCAAAAGCAGTCAGTCAGTCACAGGCAGGAATGCCTCTTCACAAATGGAGTTCAGTCCAGCGAGGACCCGAAAGCACAGTCCGGCATTCTTGTTTCTCTGTTCAACAACCAAAAACTTGTTTATAGTCAATATGTATGTTTTCCATGTTTTTCTTGCCTTTTTGAAGTGAATATTACGCCTCTCAAAAGTGAATACGCTGTACAACAGGTTCAACGGCAAACCAAAATCGAAGCTCGCTTCCCGCATGATGGCGATTGCTCGCCAACGAACTTGTCCTTTTTGGCAGGATCAGACAGACGTGACGGACGATATGCACAGGCAGATAAATGCCAAGCGATATGATGAGAAGAAGGCGAATAGCATTGCACCACTGCTTGACTGGCGCTTTTGTCCTCGGTTGTGGAATGTTGGGGCGTACTGTAGGAGACAACCCCACGCTCCCCATACAAACGCCAAGCCTAACGTCCTGAAGCAAAGCCTGAAGCAGAGATCGCCACGCATGCGACTTGCATGCATGAGAGCAGGCAACAGGAGCTTGAAGCGGTCCTTCGTCCCTCACCAAACTGTGTGTATTTCGCTATTTCTTTCTCTCTTGCGCAGATGGTCACATCTCCAATATATCCTGCTCAAAGGTTCTAATAAAGTCGCTATTTCTTTGTGCGGAGCACTGCTGCTAAAGCAGCTCCACAGTGGCCAAACCCCCGAAAGGCGCACTCAGTTCTAAGATCACAGCAACTTCTATCACACAGTCGTCTATTATAAGCGAATGCTCCCACCCATACATACGCTTGAGGGTCCTCGCTTTGGATTCACGTTTGCTGAGGACATTTTTCAGCCAGTTGGCGTACACTCCAGAGAGAGAGAGAGAAAGAGAAGTCGCACAAATGGATCTTGAAACGACAGAAGGCGGCGGATGACGTGTGCTCCGCGTGATCACTCAACAAACCAATCAATCTACCTATCTGTCTATCTTCAATGTTCAATTTCAGTAATACCGAATCCGACAGAGCCCTTCTCTTCGTCGGTGTGTATCCTCGCTGTCTCTTGTTTGTGTGGCTGCTATTCTTCCGGAGCGCCATATGTGGCTCGAGTGCTGGTGTCACTGTGGCATTGCATTGTAATAGCTGCAGCTCACGCGTGCGCACGAGAGAGAAGGAAGGAAGAGAGCTAGAAGTGGGAGAAAAAGCTTAAACATCGCAGGATGATGTTGTTTCTCCGCAGAATCACAATCACAACGAGCAGCTTTTCGAACATTAAGACACGGGAAAGCAACAGCTCTTGCTCCTTCATTCGCATGTACCTTATTATCGCATGTTCGCAACGAAGAACACGAAGGAAAACGAGAGAGACATTCATTTGCTTCGAGCAGGCTTATCCAGTCGATTACAAGCCAACTGACTGACTGGACGGGCTGGGCCAGTCGACCTGCCTGCTCGCCGATGCTGAGCGAGCACGCACGTGGCTGCTTGCGCGTGCTGCAACTGTGCTGGGCGGCTCAGCTTTTTTCGAAGAGCGCTTCGCAGAATACGACGAATCTGTTATCCTCCTTCTCCTTCGCGAGGCTTCTTCTTCTTCACGTGGCTGACTGATATGACAGACGTGATATTTGAGCCAAGAAAACATCAGCATTGGTGTACTGTGTGTGAAAGAAGGTGGAGGGGAGATGCGATACCCCCCCCTCCTCCCTCTCCTGGTAACCACTACTTTCGAAAGTGACGTAGCGCCTGCATGGCCCATTCATTCATTTTCGCCGTAGACAATCGGACATCTTGGTGACCCTCATTCCCGTGCGTCGTTTCGTTCTTTACGTGTGTCGGTTGAAGATCGAACCCTCAAGCGACAACCCAGAAGAGCACTTTTTGCGTCACTCGCCCCTAAAAGAGCAACATCCGAGGCTTTGCACACGACAAATTGCGCACTTGACTAAACATTACAAATGGATGCAACCACAGTATGAATTTAACCACCTTTTGTGTTTTTCGTGTAAATTGTGCATTGAAGTTTGATGGATTGTGGCGTGCTGACAATTTCTACCACCATCCGATTGTGCCTTTATCTTATTCCAAATTCTTGGCTCAGTCAAGTTTGCACCGCCGATAATTCCGTCATCGCGATTACGGTTCATCGCACTTGAGCCTTGTTGGGTGTGCGCGCAAGTAGTTTTGGCTTTTAGCCGATTTGCGTGGTTTATATGTATCAGGCTTTTGTGTGGAGGAAGAGAGAAGAAGAAGACCAACTGTCACCGCCAAGCGACTCTTGCCTTCCTTCGCCAGCCCAAGCAAGCGCAACAAGCAAGCAGTGTGAGCTAGTGAGAAGAGAAACAACAGCGCGAGAGGGAAGGGCAGTCGTTGCTTCTGCCGCTTGTTGTTGATCCCCTCACGCCTTGCGTGCTTCAAGCAACCAGCAGCACGGAACAAGGAGCAAACAAGCAAGTTAGCCAGCAAGCAAGTCGCGCGAGTGAAGTTGTTGGTCGACATGTCCACCGCTGTCGCACGCTCGGGCGGGAAGCAGGGAGAAGCGACGCCTCTGCTTAGTCCTGTGGCTGCGTCTACGTCCACAGACATCAGCATCGCGGGCGATTATGGTGCTGAATGGGTGCATCCGGAGCGCCAGGCCAACATCCTGTCCAAGGTCACGTTCAGGTAAGGCGAGTGAGCGAATGCAGTGTGTATGGTTGTGTGTGGGTGTGAATGGGCCAAATGCGGCAGTTTGTATTTCGTGCACCTTTATGGCTGGCTGTCTACGGTATCCATTGGATGACGCCTGGGGAGGGCTCCAAGTCTATCCCTGTGTGATATCGCACGCAATGTGCTCGTGCTTGCTTGCTGGATATACTGGTTGTTCGCTTGCTTGTGTGTCGCACGACGAAGAAAAATAAGCACACACGCGCTCCCACAGCAGTCAATGTTGAAGAGGAAGGACCCATCTCGCCGCGTCTCTCAATGAGTGGCGACTGGATGGATGGATGGATGCGAAAAAGAACGTGGTGGCGTGCGCACAACCTGCTCCTCTCAAGACCGACTGCTGTGTGTATTGTGTGTGTGTGCTGATGGTTCGTTGTGCATGCATCTGCTTGTTATGCGTGGCTTCGATTTGGACAACCTGGCTTGAAGCAGAAAGGGAGGCGCCCGCCCGCCGTTGTCTTTGTGTTTGCTACTGCGTTTGTGTGTGCTGCGCTTTTTGTGCTTTGTGTTGTTTGCTTTGTCGTTGGTGGTGGTATTGTTGCAACGGTTGCTCATCTTCTCCTTGTTGTTGTTTATGTGTTTCGGTGTTGATCACGATTGTGTGCAACAGCTGGCTCGGTGGGTTGTTGCAACGCGGCGCTACGACACCTCTACGCGCCGAGCACCTCTGGCCACTTCAACCTGCGGACGACACGGGCCACGTCACGGCCGCGCTGAAGCTGTGTCTCGCGCAAGATCTGCATGCCGCGCGCAACCTTTCGCTCTGGCGTGCGATCCGCAGGGTACGTGCGCGTCATTTGGAAAGGCATGTGTGTGTGTGGTGGTTGTTGGCGCAATATGATGCTGACGATACTTGTTTGTTTACTTGTTTGTTTGCTGTTGTTGCTGTTGTTGTGCAACAGGCGTTTGGTTTCAACATGTATGTTGCGGGCGTGTGCAAGTTGTTCGGCGACTGTCTCGGCTTTGTTGGTCCCATTTGCATCAATGGTGCGTTCGTCTGCGCAAGCCTTGCTTGCTTTGTGAGGACGCTTGTTTGTTTCTTGTGCGTCCACTAACACCCATTGTATAAATGATTTTGTTTGCCGCACTCATGCAGAGCTGATCAAGTACGTGGAGGATCCATCGTCGGCGTGGTTTGTGCCCGAGTACTACGGCTACATCCTCAGCGGCGCGCTCTTTGCATCCTCGGCGCTGCAGACGCTCTGCTTGCACCAGGTAACATAACTTTTGCATTGTGCGCATGCTGCTGAGAGTGGATAGGAACCTCTTGGTTGCTCACTTGCGCGCAACTTGTTTTGTTGTTTACAACTTGCACCTGCACAAATTGTAGCACCACCACTTGGTGATCCGCGAGGCGATCCGCGCGCGCTCGGCGCTCACGATGCTCGTGTACAACAAATCGCTCAAGCTCTCGTCGCAGACCAAGAGCCAGCTCGGTGCCGGCCGCATCCTCAACATGGCCACGATCGACGCCAACCGCATCCTCGACCTCTTCTACGTCGGTACGCCAATCGACCACCTTCATCCTACAACCCACCATCCTCACCATTTAAATTCGGTTGTAAGAGCCACGCACTGACCACCAACCATTTTGCTGTGTCCCATTGTGCAGTGCACTACTCGTGGGCGGCTCCACTCCAGCTGATCGTGGGACTCTTGCTGCTCGTCAAGTTCCTGGGCATGGCGTCGCTCGCGGGCGTGGCGCTCATGGTCGTGCTGCTGCCGCTGAGCGCGCTCTTCTCGTCGCAGGCCGCACAGGTCTCCAAGAAGCTGCTCGGCTGCACGGACGCGCGCCTCAAGTTCCTCAACGAGCTCTTTCAGAGTATCCGCGTGATCAAGTTCTACGCCTGGGAGAGCGAGCTGCTCGCGCAGGTCGAGCGCATCCGCACGGAGGAGCTGGGTTTCCTTAAGCAGATGCTCATCTGGAACGCGTTCAGCCAGGTTTCGCTGCAGGCAGGACCGATCCTCGTGTCCCTCGCGTCTTTTGCTGTCTACTCGCTGGTGTCGCACGAGCCGCTGACGCCGAACAAGGCGTTCACGGCGATCACGCTCTTCAGTATCTTTCGCCTGCCGCTCATGATGCTCCCGCGCATCTTCGGGCTCCTTTTCCAGGCGAACGTGTCGGTGAAGCGTCTCGAGGGGTTCTTGAAGACCCCGGAGCACGACCCGCCGGCTCACAGTCACGGCCAGCACAAGGGGGAGGCGAAAGCTATGGGCTCGCCGTCTTCGAGTTCGTTCATCGGCATTCGTAATGCAACGTTCAAATGGTCGCGCAGTGACGACAATGAAGACTCTGCCCAACAGCAGCAACAACAGCAACAGCCAATGGCTCAAGAAGATCCAAAAAGTTCTTCGCAGCAGCCAGCAGCTCAACTGACCAACATCTCGATCACGATCCCGAAGGGACAGCTCACGGTCGTCGTTGGCACCGTGGGCAGTGGGAAATCCACGCTACTCTCCGCGCTTCTGGGCGAACTGTACCCCGAGTCCGGCCAGGTGTTCATCCCCATGGCCAACGTGAGCTACGCCGCGCAGAGCCCCTACCTGATCAACGCGAGTGTAGAAGAGAACATCACGTTCGGAGCTCCTCGCGACCTCAATCGTCTTGACAGAGTGGTGAATGGCTGCGAGCTTTTGTCGGATCTCAAGCAGCTGTCGAACGGACTGGAGAGCGAGGTCGGCGAGAGCGGCGTGACGCTCAGTGGCGGCCAAAAGCAGCGCATCTCGATCGCACGTGCGGTCTACGCGACGAAACAGGAGATGTACGTGTTCGACGACCCGCTCTCAGCACTGGACGCTCACGTGGCCACCAAGATCTTTGACCAGTGCTTCAACGAGTCTACCAAGGGGATCCTCGCCGGACAGACCCGCGTGCTGAGCACGCACGCGCTCCAGTTTGCCAAGTTCGCGCAATGGATCATCGTCATGGATCAGATGCGAGTTGTGCAGATGGGCACGTTCCAAGACCTGACGATGGGGAAACCCGACGGCAAGTTTGCACAGCTCATGGCGTCTTTGAACGCTGGCAACAACAACACGTCCCCTCGTGGCGAGTCGCTCACGATCTCAGGTATCCAAGGGATTGGTGGTGGCGCCGAGAGCCCCGATGAGCGGAAAGTTAGGGCGGAGAGCCTGTCCAAGTCGACGGACCAGCCGCTCGTGCTGATCGAAGAAGAGACGAAGATCGAAGGCACGATCTCGCTTGCAGTGTACTCGCAGTACCTGGCGTCCTGTGGACTTGCGCTCTCTGTGGGGGCGTTCGTGCTGCTCCTAGGCACCCAAGTGGCGAGTCTGTCGACGGATCTGTGGCTGACCTACTGGACGGGCTCGAGCTCTTTGGAGAATGAGGAAGATGACAGGTCGTTCGGGTTCTACCTGACGATCTACGCGTACCTATCGCTCGCGACCATCTTGCTGGGCTTCTGCGGCGACCTCTGCTCGCGCTTCGCTGGTCTCAGGTATTGTCGTTTAGCAGCTTTGTTGGGAAACCCTGGGATGTCTGTCGCCTGTTGCTTTGATGATCTAACTGATGGCGTGTGACTGGTTTTTGCCATGAAACAGAGCGTCCAAGACGATCCACCACAAGTTGCTGCGTCACATGATCAAAGGCACCATGCGCTTCTTCAACTCGACGCCCGTGGGACGCATCCTCAACCGCTTCTCCAACGACATGAACACCATCGGTACGAGGCTCGAATCGACAATTTATAAACGCTACGCACCTTTACAAACCCGCACGCTCATTTTAGCAACTCACGCCTTAACAACTGTTAAAATTGGTTCATTGTAAATGCAGATCAAAAGCTGAACGCGTCGATCGTGTCGTTCACGACGATGCTGCTATCGCTCTTGAGCATGCTAGTGGTGCAGTGCTCGTCGGCGCCGGTGCTGTTGGCGCTGCTCGTGCCCGTGTTCTTCTGCTACCTGTCGTACCAGCGCTACTACGGCAAGTCGTGTCGCGAGCTGCAGCGCCTAGACAACATCTCCAAGAGCCCAGTGTACGCGCACTTCACGCAGATGCTGAGTGGTCTCGTGACGATCCGCGCGTTCGAGATGGTGAAGAAGAGCGAGCGCGACCAGGCGCAGAAGCTCAACCAGAACACCAAGGCGTTCTTGCTGCTGAACCTGATCAACCGCTGGCTGGGCGTGCGACTCGAGTTCCTCGGCGCACTGATCACGTTCGCCGTGGCGTTCTTCGTGAGCCGCAACCACCTGGTGATCTCGAGCGCCATGGCGGGCCTGCTGCTCAGCTACTCGCAGAGCATGACGGGGCTGCTCAACTGGATTGTGCGCAACAACATCGACATGGAGAACATGATGAACAGCGTCGAGCGCACGGAGGAGTACTGCCGAGTGGACACGGAGCCGCTGGTCCTGGAGGAAGAGCTTCAGCAGGGTCATGACCCGGAAGCGCCTCGCTCGTACTTGCTGCAGGCTCGCCCGCAGTGGCCCGAACAGGGCAAGATCGACTTCTCTAACGTCGTGGTCAAGTACCACCCGCAGGCGCCGCCCGTGCTGCACGGCGTGTCGTTCAGTATCAAGGGTGGCGAAAAAGTGGGTATTTGTGGCCGCACGGGCGCTGGTAAGAGCTCGCTGCTGCTCGCGCTCTTTCGTCTCGTGCCCTGCTACGATGGCGGTCATATCCTGATCGACGGCGTCAACATCGCGGAGCTGGACTTGCACGACCTGCGCTCGCGCATGGCGATCATCCCGCAGGACCCAGTGCTCTTTGCGGCGAGCATCCGCTTCAATCTGGACCCTACGGGGCTCGCGAGCGACGAGGTGTTATGGAGCGCGATCCGCAAGTCGTACTTGCACAAGTTCATCAGCGGGCTCCCGGGCCAGCTGGAGGCCTTTGTGCTCGAAGGCGGCGACAACTTCAGCGTGGGCGAGCGCCAGCTGATCTGTTTGGCGCGCGCAATCATCCGCAACTCCAAGATCCTGTGTCTGGATGAGGCTACGGCGTCCATGGACCACACGACAGGTATGTTTGTTGCTGTTGTCTTATGAACTGATGCTCTATGTGAACCAATTTCTAATGCCTGGTGTCGACTGTTTAACGTAATATTTTGTGGTGCAGACGCGCTCATCCAGGCGTCGATCCGGAAAGAGTTTGCGGCGTCGACGGTGCTCACGATCGCCCACCGCGTGGAAACGATTCTGGACTACGACAAGATTCTCGTGCTCAAGCAGGGCCGCGTGACCGAGTTTGGCTCGCCCAGCGAGCTGCGCTCCAAGAAGAACGGCGAGTTCATGTCCATGCTCAAGAAGCCGTGAGGCGTCCTCTGTTATCTCTCTTTTTCCTGATTGCATCCATCCTTCCATCTATTCATTCATCAGCGCTTGTCAAATTCGCAAAAGTCTCCTCCACTATTGCACAAAGTAGACGGTATATATTGTATCTGTGACTAGTTTATTTTTTCTCCATTCATGCAAAAGATGTTTGTGTGATCCACTCTTTAGTATACTGCGCTCTTGTGTTGGTGGTTCTAGTTCCGTTGCTCAAACGAAGACCCTTTTCTCACGCATGAACACTGGCTTTTGGAACCTTCATTTGGGATGTTTGCTCCGCTTCGAATCACATCGCAGCTGGAAGGCGGAAGGAGAAGAAACGAGTGGGGAAGATCTCGCAAGAGAGAGTGAGAGAGTGTTTTTATGAAATTAGTGTGAGCGCTACTAATCAATCAACCAAGCGGACAGTTTGGCTCCGGCGAGCACTGCAGTTAGCAACTTGCAGCATCGGGCTTGACTTGTACAAATATGATCAGCGGTTATACATACAATGGCAATGCAGAGAGGCCTGTTCTGCTTGTGTCTTTTAATGAGCATTTACCAGCGAACTGATCTCGTGAGCCTTCTGAACACAGTAGTTGGCTAGCTGGTCAACGACAGATATCTCCTTCTTTCCAAAACCAACGTCAGAGACCCTGTCTGATGCATTACCAAGCGCCACCTATACTAGCGTTCCGCGAGTGTTCTTCGTTTGCTCACTCCCTCCGCCCTCCACCACGCGCGCGACCACGATATGTGGCTCCTGAACGGCGCAAAATCAACAACCCAACAATGGGTTACGTCATGTAGATGGCAGTTTATGTGCCTTGATGTTGGCATGCTACTGCGGCTCATTGCGTCCTACATGCGCTTGCACAGCTGTGTTGCGAATTGCTTGGTGTTCAAAAAGCAAGCTGGTTGGACTTGGGCAACTTCAACCTGGGTGTTAGACAGGAACAGGAAATGCAGGTGCTTTTTATGTTACATTTGGATCACGTCTCACGTCCACGGACTCACCTCATTCTGAGATGGATAGAATACAGCTAATCAGTTGGACAATCAATCTTTTAACATAACTCATTGGTAGAAGGATAGTAAATCGATGAAGATGGATGGTAGTAGCTTTTCAATTTCATCGATTTACGCTGTTATTACTATGGTGCGGTATTGCTTCAGTAGCCTCGCTCCAGCATGCAAACATGTTGTTTTCGGAGAGGTGCCATCCAGCAGGCTCACAATGTTCCCATTCCCATGCACAAGAGGGTGGTCTCTCTCATTTGCACGTCATCATATTGATTATCTCACTCTGAGCTGCATGCGGTAGGCTGGGTGTCGTGAAAGAGCGCATCTTCTTCTTCACCCGCTCAGATATTCCGTTAATTTGAAGGATACTTACTGAACAAGCGCGTGAGTGAAAGCGTTCTGGGGAGACCCATTCTCCCTGGTGTCTCCCGCTCTTCTGGTCACTTTCTAGTAGCCGTTTAACCATTGATGACTAGCGACAGAAAATATAAACACCATGTAAGCAGCCGTAGTGTTGCTGGCAACAGCCTCGCAGTAACCGCACTTTCAGTGCTACCAAGAGTTACGATACGCAGAGCACCCGCTTTGTTGACAGTACGCTACTGTAAGTGGAACGCCATAGGTGAGGTGAGGACGGATGATGACGACAGCTTCAGTGACAAAGAAGAAAAACAGCATGGCCTAGCCAGTCTCATGTCTTTCATCTGGGCAGCTCAGATTAGCTCCACTGAACGGACGAGGATACAGAGAACTACTCTCCGCTAACACAAACACTTGTGCTCAAGGATCGTTGTTGTCTCTTCTTGTTATCACTGTTGTCTGTACACGCGTGACGAGAAGAGCCGTCGTAGAATCCACTTGGATCTTTGAAGCCGCGAGGACTCCTAGCGAGTTCCACTCCACTTCTCCCCATGCCCTACGCACCCACTCGGCTGCATTCACAAGATCGTTCTCAGCAATATAACGTTTGATTGATTGAGTGCAGCTCTCGGATAGGTCGGCAAGCGTGCGAGGCGCTCGTCGATCGAGAACTTCTCTGAACGGAAATGAAACAGTGTTTGCCCGCAGGCGCGTCTGTCGAGTGTATATTTTGATCGCGTTGAAGGTCGAAGGAAAACAAGTCCTACGTGGCTCACTGGGGTAGGATCGAGATAGTCAGAAGTGACCTCCTGCCTACTTCTACTCTACCTCACGTGGATGGACGGCGCAATTGCTCTTTACTCTACGAGGAGCTCCACCAGTTAATGCATACCAGAAGGATCCTTTCAACTGTCAGGGCTCATGTAGATATGTTTCCGGACTGTATGGAAATTGCCATGCAAAAAAGTGGTTTTCAATTTCCTCTGGCACCCCAGATAGTGAGCGACGCGATGCGCAAAAGCCTGCATTGCCCTTTGCAATATACTGAATTCAGTCTGGTGTTCGATATCGAAATGCCGTTCTGCACATATTGATTATGCACAGCAGCTGACGCGCGGTTTCTTGCTTTCACAGATGGACGCTTTACTAAGTCTTCATTTCAGGTTCGCAACCAAATATACAACGGAATAAGCTGGATGATCGAATCAAGCTGTGACTGCGGTTTTGTAGATGCAGAGTGCAAGGTGGAATGAATCAGCCAGTGGCTATGGGGCAACTTGAGCTTGCCAGCTAGAAACGTCCGGAAACACCCAACATCTCCCGTACGAATGCAAACGTACATAATGTACCGATATTGGACTGTCAGAAAACAGTAGCGTACGAGGAAGCTTGGTTGTTCTCACTTTCCAATCATCGCCAGTGGTATTTGTTCGTTCAGCGGCTGGGACGCCTAATCTGTTCTTTGCATCATATGAAGTTCATGAACAGTGCAGGTGGACCTAGTGACACCTGAGTATTTGTGAGGTTCTTGCTTGTGCACACCGCAGGTACCAATATCCAAAAGACAAGGGATGAGTTTGACACAGGCAGCGGACGCTGGGAAAGCTGGCAAAAAAACCGAGTCATCGAACAACCCCGCCCGCTGGTGTCAACTGTACTCAAACTGGCCCGCAAAATCTTCCTATGCTGTCACGACGCTTCGTGTCTTCGTGCTCAGCATCCACTTTATCTATTGAGCTTTCTGCCACTTCCAGAAGCACACGCACCAGTGTGCTCAATAATATGATGAGCACGAGAGCGTTCGCGGAAAGGCAAGCTTAATTGGCCACAGTCGTATCTAGGGCGGCTCGCAGCGAAATATTTGAAGCAACTTGCGTACCTACGGTAAAACGCCCAGAGGACCCGAGCCGAGGCATCTTTGTACGAAAAGAACGGAAGTCTCGGCTTGACGATGAACGAAAAGCGCGCATGTCTTCATAATTACCATCAGGCACCTCCTATGAACATTTCTCATTTGTTCCTTTCTTCACCCATTTCCCAGCCCACAGCCAGTGGATCTGCGTGAATTGCGATCTTTGTTGGTCCTGCATCTAAACCTGGCGGCTCGGTCATCATGGTTCATGAATTCTACGATTGTTGATAGGAAGTTACGACACCAGCACAGAGTGGACGCACGAGCCGAGCCTGTCCAAGCCATATGTGGTGTATCGAGTATCGACAGTTTCGATGGCAGTACATTCCAGTACAGTAGGACATTGTAACGGAAAAGCAGATGCTTCTGTATGGCTTTACCGACTCAGTCGTCATGAAGATCCGCTCTTTTAGATGAGAACGAGGGTTCAGAGGCCTACTGTCCGCCAACTATAGAACAGCGCTCAAAATTCCTTGTTCTCACCTACTTGGGAGTAGCTGTGAGGTGCCTCGAGACGGAGAGTGGTGGGTAGACAATACCGCCACTTCCATAAAAGTAGCAGAAGGGAGAGACTGAGCACGCCAATACTGCGTGTGTCGTCGTAATTCTGCACGGAATAACAAATTAACGTTTGGTTGAACGAGCTGGTGCTGGCAGAGTTTTCATTGGTGAGCGAGCGCAAGAAGCGCTGCGCGTCGATTGTGATTTTCCAGGCAAGAAAAGAAAATTTTAGCAGTGATGTTCTCGCGCCTGTCGAATTGCTTCCCAGTTTTATACCTATCGACCGACAATCAAATCCTGCTTGGCTCGAAATGGTTGGCTTCCTGCCTGCCGCACTTCGGCTAAAATGTTCTACGAACGCTGATTGGTAGATGGCGGTCGTAATACCCTGCGTAAGCGACGGACGGATTCTCTTGTCAGCACTCAAAGGCATACTTTCGCCTATTTGGGAAAAAGTGCACACGCTGATCCTTTTTGGCATTCAGCTCGGGATTGATTGTATCGTTTGATTGGTCCTGGCCAATCGAGCTCGATGCCTTTCCCTCGTTAGATCAATAAAGTGGGCGAGCTTTCACAGACCATGAGCTGGAGTCCGATGCGTGCCAATTATTGCCTTCCGTCCACGCTTCGCGCATTATCGGAAGGGCCCTCTATAAAATCTTCCCATTCATCGCATCGCATTTCAAGCATTGTGAGCAGTAAACCTATCCAAAATACGCAAAGACGTATTTTGGTGCCGTGGCTCGTGACGAAATCACGCTCGCATTGTCGATTCATATCCACTTGGATTCTTCCACATGGGCTGTCTCTCGTCGAACGTTACGCACTCTTAAAAGCGGATGGATGGATGGCTGCCAGGAGAAATCAGGTCTTCTTGTTCTTTCGCACATATCCATGTGTCAACACGCGTTGAGTCCCCCTGCATGGCTCATAAATATTGGCTGGAAGGTAGCTTGATTCCGTGGATTTGATGGTGGATCTCTCCTTGCTCGCTGCAATTCGCTCTCAATCTTCCCCATCCAGCACTGCCCTCTGTATGCTCTCCCTCTTGTCTCGCGAGTAGAAATGCCAGACCGAATCAGCCACACACATCATCGTCAGAAGTTGCCATCCATGCCCGTCAATTACAAGAAAAGCACAGCATACAATTGGACGCTTGCAGCGAACTCTCCATTCATTGACGGTTCAAAGCCCTCATCGAGAGTTATTTACTGCAGCAAAATAACGTTTGATTGATAGATCTGTTGAATCGGGTGTCTCCTTGGCAGATGGACACTTTTCGGCTTTGCGCATTTCTCACTGAGCAAAACTACATGTTTGTACAATAGGAAGACGTCAAACTGGACATCAATTTTGCCTCTCCGCGGGAAAATCAAGCAAACTACAACCTGGCTAAAAAAAACGCCAGTAGCGACTGGGAGTTGATGATGACCAGGCGTGGTCTCGTGCTTCTCCTTTGCAATGATGACGTCACTCTACAGTCGTTGTTCTGGCTGATATACAATTGGGATTCTTCGTCGAATAGCCGGCACCAATCTGTGCTCTCCACGCAGGATCATACCCGCTGCTTAGTTTGCCTGCGCAGAGAGCGCCTCATCCAAACTGACCTACGTGAGACCAAGAAATGATGGGACACGCACATCTCACCTCATCCACGTCGCTCTTTGGTGGACTATCTTGTCACGCGCTGCACCAGAAAGCGTGTGTCTTTGAAATCGCATTTTCCCTTCGCATCAGAACCACTGTCTGCTACCACAAACAACAGTTGTTGTGCATATTTTCGCCTCTTTCTCGGCCATTCTTTTACCAGCAGTGGATCTGCAATCGACGCAGTACAAGATGATACAAACCCATGTCGACGACGGCTCCACAATGCCGAGACGTCCGCCAGCCAGCTCCGACGTCCTACGCAATATGATCGCACCGCTGTCCGGGTCGTGCTTCATAAATGGCGTTTGATTGAATGGACTGTCGGCTTGATCGACAAGCGTCGGCGTCGATTGTGGCATTCTTTGGACGAGATCAAAGGGATATAGCAAGCACTGTATGCCCGCGCGCCTATCGAGTTGTGTCGTTTGATAACCACATTGAAAATCGAAATAAATCAAGTCGAACGAGGCTCAAAGATGTTTGAAAAAGTCCTCTTTTACCAATGGACGGTGCATCGACACTCGTACGCCATTAGGAATGCTGGCGCATTGATTGGGTTATCCAATCAATCAGAAGGAGCTCCACTCGCTATCTTCTAACTTCTGATGGATCTGCGAACTGGGTAAAACGACGAAACCAAACGGCTCGAGCCATCAAATCATCAAATGATGCGGCGGCCCACGTCCACTCATTACCGAAAGACGCGCTGTATGACAACATGCTTGTTACTGCTTGAAGCTTCTGCAAGGTCTTGTGCGCAAGGCTGCTTTTCCTAATCCATTGGCTAATTGCAGTCATCATCAAAAAGCAAAGTGCGGTCATTCAACACGATGGAAAGAGAGTAGTAGCCCAAGAGATCGCGAGTAATCTTGAGCAAAGAACGCTAGATCTTTCCAAAAGCTGAACGCAGGTGTACAAGTGCTACGAGAAGAGAAGGTTTGGAGATGACCACGCAAATGCGTAAATCCCTGGATAGCCCCACCGCTTTCGCAGTCTCTTTTGCTTTCGCAGTCTCTTTTGCTTTCGCAGCCTCTTGCTTTCACAGGGTTGTTCGTACTGTAGCAAAATAACGTTAGATTGATTAATCTGCCGGAGCAGCATGCATGTTTGAATCGCACACATCGATTGTGATCGATGTCGGCATCTGAGGTGCCGCTGGATCCATGAACAGTAAAGTGCTCGTATGAAATGCAGGGGCTAACACTGTTCACGAACATATAAGTAACCTTGTGACAGTTTTTCAAAGTGGCCTTCGTACATCGAAATGAGGTCGTTCAATTTGTGACTTTTGATAACTCACAACAGATGTGTACGTTCTCTCGCACAATTGGACATTTTGCTTGACCTGATTTCAATGAACAAGCAGCACAACAGGCAGGAGGACATCATACAGATGCGCCTTCGATTTACGATGCAAACTACACGGACTCGATACACCTACTGGGCTTAAACTTGGGATGCCAGTTGTAGCAGGGAAACCGACCTTTTCGCCTGTTCTATAGCTACTGAGGTGGTCTTCGGATGGGAGTGCATAATCTACGCACGATTTCCTTCACGTCCTGAAAAAGGATCTGCAATACGCGACCTGGATGCCGAGCAGGTCTAACGAAGCCTTCTCGTTTCCATCCCTGCGTTCACCTGTCGTAGCTGTTGGCCCAGGTGGAAACAGAAGTACACCCGACGACAGAGAAGTACCTCTCGCACTAACGCGGCCTTCTTACGCCATAACAAGTCCGTATCTAGTGAGCGTATGGTTGGCTTGGCTGCCGAATATGGTGGCAAGAAAGGGCAGTAAACATTCGCCGATCAATATCTTTTTCAAAGATAGTGCAGAACCGCCAGGCTTAACGAGCTGCTGTCCTTGCCAAAGCGTACAAGCCACTTCCACTCAGTTAAAAGCGGTGCAGTACCCAACTCACACAATCGCGCGAACTCGCAGGCAAGACTATTCGTCAGCCTCCTGCAGCCGCATAACTTGATAAGAGCCACAAGAAATCGCGCGCAATCTTGACCACGGGTTCCTTTCTAAAACAGACCTCCCAAGGGCAGTAAGTACAACATAGGGAAAGTTGCAGGTGACCAACTTCCCGCATTTGTAACGCGGAAGCTATATTGAAAGCTCTTCCAACTTGTCCTATCGAATGCCCTTCTTGGCCCTGTTTACTTCGCAAGGTTGTGAATACTGTACCAAAATAACGTTTGATTGGTCGATCTGTCGTATCAACCACGACACGAAAGTGCGCACGTGTTGACTGTGCTTCACACTGTGCTACCATAACACTCCATTCTCATGAGCAAGACCATAATTTGGGCGATGGCCATAGATTGTTCAAGCGAAGCCTGGCGTTGGTTTTGTATTACTGTGTTGTTGTGATAACTCACCGGCAGATGATGAGCTTTTTGGGTTGCAGACACTTTTATGAGTTGAGATGAGCAGTAAATTGGAAAAGCTGACGGACGTCGAACTATGCATTCGTTCACTTTTGTGCAAAGTGCGTGGAAGGGGACCAACTAGCGCGGTTAAATCTACCGAATATCGAATTCGCAGTCTACTGCAGTTTCCTAAAAAAAGGGCTGCTTAGTTCTGATGAGAACTGAAGCAAAGCATGTGTTGTCTTTCTCCCACACGTAGTGCATTCACGTGCAAGCGCCAGTCTGGTGGTCACAGAATTGGAAGTCTTTGTCTTCCCAAAAGCACACACTGCGAACCATTCATTCAGTCGTCTGCGCCACCTGCTGCGTGAGATGCAAGCCGGCGACGCATTATTTTGATTTGCTCTCTCCACCGTAAACATTACCCATCCGGTTCCCGATCGAGTCTATGGAATGCGAATGTCGACCGAGTTCTTTAATGAGCTTCAGCGCTGTCTGATTTCCCCCGCTCTCACTCTACTCTATCGCCTTTGGTATACTTGTATAAGGATGATGCGTGTGAGCAGCAGGAAAAGTACGGAGCAAGCTCACAAGCCGCAGAGCAGTTGACGCCTGTTAGCTGCTCACGACCAGTCGTTGAATGCCAGCTGGCAGATCCTGTCTCTTGATCTCCCTTGAAACAAGTGCTATTCTAAAAAAGGGGGCTTGGGCATTGCTCGCTGATTTTTTAGCTCCAATGTCCCCTCCATGATCTTCTGATCTTCTGATCTACTCAGAATTCAGCGCGTGAGTACGAACTATAGCATCTGTTTGGCTGTCCAGTCGTGTTTTCAATACAATAACTTCGACAAACGATATGTTGAGCACTCAGTTCCATGCACGAGTTCAGCGTGGCTTGGATTTGTCGTCAGCCTCTACGGTATCTAATGTTGAAAGCACCAAGGAATGAATACCACCAGCAGTTGCCTGTGCACCGGAAGGATTCGCAGCACTACTGTCAGTACACCTGTGGATACTTTTCACCTGTTGACTGGTTGAAGGTGCCAAGAAAAAGTGCACGTTCAACTTTCTCCACAGAAAATACGATCCACATTGGCTTGTTTATGCACGAATGACACGTCACACCTGGTACCTCTCGTACAGTACGAGAGGTCAACTCCCAGGGACCCACTGCCTTTGCGGTCGCACCACACGAAGCAACAACTCTGCTGTTTGGTGGAGCATAAACTGCTTTCGAACCGACACAGAAAGAGACGCGGGAAGGCCAAAATTTTCACGGGGATCCAGAATGCTGAGCTATTGTACAGCACCGTTCTTTCCCCACAGAGAACTAAACTTTTTGTTCTCGTGCGTGTTCTTGAGAACTAGGAGATATGCAAATGAAAAGAGGCATGGGGGACACCTGTCGGCAGGAGCTTATCTCGCTTGGATCCACTTAACTTGACTTTGTTATGTGAACTTACCTCCGAGCAGGGAATAGAAGGTTTGGGCGGCGTGGATGGGCTGTACGACGTCAGTCTACCTGCCTGATGTGTCGAGCGTTGCAGCTACGAACGTACACATGACGACGGAATAAAAGGCACAAACATATTAAGGCATTGTCCCACTCTGTCTTCCCGTCTCTCATGAAGTTTGTATGGAGCAAAAAAAGATAGCATTTTGGCCAATGAAAATCCCTTTGAAAATTACAAAACATCTAACGGATTTGTTGGTTTATAAAAATGTCCTTGCAATGAATGACCAGTGTATTTGCCGAGGAGAGCCAAATCAAGGATTGGCTGGCTACTATTCACAATAGAAAATACCACCTCCGCCACCAAAATCGATTCAACGGCGTAAAAACTATACAACCAGCTTTCAGTGTCAAGCACTGCTAGCCACCAACGATGAGAGCAATCGTGCTGTAAGTACACGATTGGGGGTACCACACAGGACACTCAGGAACTCGGTTGATCGGTGTGACTTTTTATTTTCATTTAAATGCTCAGAAAAGAGAAAATCCATGCGACCAGGTCGTGAGGAAAAATCCCTTTTGGTAATTACCTGATCACGTTTTTGAAGGACATGGAATGAGAGGAATTAGCGCTATCAACACCGCACATGGTGGAGTTTATCAAATCAAATCACTTTCAATGGCTAGATGACTACTGCGCAACGAAAAAGACAAGTCGTCAGCGTATGCCTCTTTCATGCGCCTACTTCAGCGATTTTGCCACCGGCGCGGGGTTTTGCAAAGAACACCAAGCACTGCAAAGGTACGCCATCATGCCAACTACGATTATATAACCTGTGTTCATTCTCATATTATGTCATTTTGCTGTGGACAGATCCTCTCCGACAAGTTAGCAGAGGTCCGACACAGCTTCAGCACCAAGTTTTGGGAGGACCACGACGAGTGCATGCCAAGCGACATTTACAATGTCGATGAAACTGGCATGTACTGCGAAATGCCACCTCGCAGAATATGGTCTGAGGTTGGAGAGGATGCGAAGATCATGGCGTCTGAGAAGCACTCACTGAGAATGACCGCTGTTTTGACAGCTGAGCTGACGGCTCGAGGCTTCCTATCCTATTCATTGCAAAGGCAGAGAAGAACGGAATCATAACAAGGACCGAGCCGCAGTCTTACTCCTCAGTACGTCTACGTGGCGCAGGGGAACGCGTAGATGGATGACCGTGTTTGGGCGACCTTCCTTCGGGAGCTTGCTCGATTTGAAGTCATCGGAACGTTGGTTTTCGTGCTCGAGAATCTGGATTGCCATGTCTTTGAAGAGTCTGAGAGCATTATGGCTGGTTCATCCGTTGCTGGAAACGGTATGCCTTCTGCGTGTTTGTTGTGCTGGGAGCTCCCAGGATTGATGATTGTTTGTGTTGTATTTTAGCCAATCAAATTGAGTGTGCCTTGTGTAGTGTCTTTTTTGTACTTTCTTTATTCACAATTTTTGGTGCCTTTAGTACCAATGACCGATTTGTACCCGTTGTCATGTGTATACTGAACAGCGAAAGATTTGCTGGTGAGGAAAAATCAGCCTTTCTTTTTACACCCATGTATCCATGTGCTGGTTCCATGTAAAGTCAATAACGGTCGAGTGATCCTTTCCCCATCTCTTTCTCTCTCTCACGCCAGGAAAGAAGGAAGGATGGTCGTCCATCCGAGATGGAAAGAATGGACAATGGCTCGCGCACTTTGCGAGTGAGCTTAGCGAGCCGCAGTCGTCATCTGCTGCATTTTTATCGCTTCTCTGAACCGAAGTGCTGGTCGAAACTGAACCCAAACAAGAAAAGGCGCGCAAAGCCAGGTTGCTGCTGTTCTCTCTCTCTCTCTCTTTCCATTCTTTGTCAAAGACGATGGGTGTAACGCGAGATGAGGAGAGGAGATGATGATGACGACAAGCTTGACTACGTACAACACATCAGAAGCTACCGCGATTCGCGCGGCTCGGAGCTCCTCGCAAGCCGCGTCAGACCAAGCTGCTTTAAAGACCTGAGTTCTCGCCGAGCCGCCGCTAGATACAGTACGCATTGTTCTCGGTTCGCGCGGTTGTTTCGCAGCACAGACACGCTTGGCAGATTGAGCAGTAAGATCCACAAGTGTGCGTGCGTGCGAACACGAGTACCGAAGTCGGGTCTTTGTTACCTATTCTTGCTGGCGGCACACTAACTTCTAGAGGTTGTATGGCCACCCACGCTCGACAACAAGGGACACTACGGTACGGTTGTGAAATCGAAATCCCAGTCAACCACTCATTATGTGTCCAGATTCTGATTCTTGAGCGTATGGATGAGGTGAGGGCCTGCGTGAAAGGTTCTGAGGATACACGCAGTTGGAGAGTCCTCGATTTGCTCATCCACGAAACCCCAAAAGCGGTTTCGTTCTGTACTACCACACTCGTCCATCCATCCATTTTGTCCATTCATCATCGCATGAGCATGACCTCAAGCGCACTTCCATTTCTTAATAACTCATCATGGGCGCCGTGCCAAAGTCATCCAGGTTGGTCGTTACACAAAGCACATGTGTACAGTTTGTATCATCAACCACGTTAAATTAGAGAGAGCATCTCGTAAAGTTGGTTTTGGGAATCCCGTCGCTTGTTGTAGGACTGTCTTGTCAGGTGCTGTGGCGCAACACCCGTATCTCGTTGATATGGTCTTTCCTCTCATTTCTTCACTTCACAGCGCGCAACGCGAATCCTTTATCCTGCAACACACCGCGATTAAGAATGCTGAAAACCAGGACAGTGGATGGATTGTATTTCTCTCTGGGATGATGCAAGCTCCTCATTTTGTGTGGATCCTATTTCGTTCTGTGTGATCTTTACCGGCTTTCACACACGGCACATTCTCTCTCTCTTGTCTCTTTCGGCTGGCCATTCGTCGACTTTCCACGTTGGAGGAGTGTACGGAAAGAATGACGGCTCGTTGTCTCTGCCTCGAGCTCGGTCAGATCCTTTGGGTTCTCGAGAACTCTTGGATAACGTTAGTTGTAGGACCGGTTGCGCAAGAAAAGGGCTAGCTTCACGAGCTGCAGTCGTCGTAACGGCAGCTCAACATTGGGCTACTGATACGGTCAGCTACTATTGTAGCATCGCATTGCAATTTTATCACCGGCCCAACCCTCTTTTGCATTCCTCAATACACTGCGGGTGGCCACCAGAGTGCTGAACTGTAATTTGATGCCGCTGCTGACCCTCCTCAATAATATTGGGAGGTTCGGTCTCAATCATCAGTACCTTCCCTGGTTAAAGTTGGCAAAAATGATGACCAAACTCGGCTTGACAGTGACTTGTCTTTGTATACATAAATGGCGTCATAGTGTACGTTTGATATCGTGTCAGGATGGAGGACATTGATCCAATGACAACTGCACTTAGAGCTAGGATTAGAAAATCCATTCGATAGAGCTTAACGTGGAAATCGTAGGCACAATGATCTGGACCAGTCACCCTGCTTTCAGTGTTCACTTTGCCTGGCAACTCTGGTTTTGTGGTCTTACAAAAAGCTGATAGTTGATGCACTGCAGCAGATTATGGGTACGACTAGACTATACGCAACCCCCGCGGCTACAGCGCGGCTATCTATCTCGTCGAGCGTTACCCTGTCAGTACTTACTTGTTTGCAGGTACTGATTAAAGCGAGCATTCCACTTCGTTGCTGACCGCGGATAGTATTCCACTCCGCTCGTAGAATCGTTGTCGCTCCGATCATTGCAGTCTCCTCTTTGCTTGTCCCTCTCCCGACACGCCGTCACCGCTGGCTATACATGGGCTATACCGCATGCAGTGTATCCCTATGATCGCTTTGTCATCTCGCTCAAGCACCTCTTTCTCTTTCTTTGTGAGCATCACGTGCGAGTTATAGTGCGCCTCGAGGGTGTACCAGCTCTCGCCTTCGTATCCTCTCTTTGTTGATCCTTCTCGCACTCTCTGCCCATTTTTGCTTCCATCAAGCTTGTAGAACGAATCAATTCTACAATCGCTCGCTGGTGTCATGATTCCTCAGCCCTCACCTTGTAATCGCCAGCTCGAGCTTGTATTCTGAATGTGGCTCATTCATCGGAGCTGCACACTATAACCACAACAGATGGTCTATCCATCTACTCAGCATTGTAATTACTCTTGTCCATACTTGCACTCAAGCCTGCCCTCTTCGATTGAAGATTCGATCCGGATCCAGTACACTCTTTCTCCTGCATTGTACTGTCGCAGAAGAGTCTTACCATGCTGATGTTCATAAGATACTCTGCTCTTGAACGCAAGTTTACATCGTGCGTGAATGTTATTTCATTCACGAGAGCTCTTTCCTGCTTCTTGTCAGTGAGCTTGGAACGGCCATCCATCGGCTCTCCGCATTCAATGGGTGGAAGAAATGACCATCACTTGAATCTCAAACCTCCCTTTCCGGTAGAGATGTTGAGTTGTAACAGTAGGAGGTTCCACGAAGCGCTGGTATCAATTCCTCAGGCCATACGTTCACGTACTCAAACCTCTGTAGCAGTAACATTGTGTTGGGTCAAAACGGATCCAATTGACTGGATCGCTCTCTATCGTTCGCCTGCTTGACTTCAAACAAGCTGTCGCTTCGTTGTATGCGGCTGCCTGATGCTGCAACCGCAACATTTGTATGTGCCAGTATTTGGCACTAGTAGGTCGTGTACAGTCCACGACATGGGTTTGTGAACATGGATATTTTCTCACCTATCAGAATCAAAATAGCATATTTTTCACAGCGAAAGGTGTGGAATTGTAGCCAATGAAGAGCTCGATACTTTCCACCAAAAATCGTTCAAAATGG
>JAADVO010000346.1:0-31707 GCA_023335655.1 Globisporangium spiculum | reverse complement strand
GGACTTCCAGCCAACACAATACCGCGCGAGTGCGCCGAAAGCGAAAGACACCGAGTCGATGGTATAGAAAGCACGCCGCTCAGTCGTAGATTGAGAGCGCATCGAGTCGTAGAATTATGTTGTGTCCTTCTTGTGAATGACCTCTCATACATGTATTTAATCTGATTCAGGTGTTGAAATCGGTTGAGTGGATCATGAAGTGGCAGGCGGTAGACGAGGTTGGATGGGAAGCAACGAGTTGCCATAACCTCTCACGGACAGCGCGGCCTAGCATTTCGACCCTCTGTTAACGTTTCTTTTCTTGCCAATGGCCTGCCTCTCCATGCACGTGTTTACTTTTTTTCATCCAAGGTTTGAATTCAAGAATGAATGGTGGCGTGTGTCAATTGGCTGACTCCATAGGTGACAGAAAGCGCGAGCACCGGGGTGACTGCGTGCATTTCACGGTCTCTCCAGAACCAGGCGTTCATGGCTTTCAGAACGGGTCGGATGTGGACCTGAGCTTCAGTAGCTCTTCAACATCGCGCTTGCTCTCTATCAAACAAACACGCGCAATCTGCCAGAGAATGGTGATGAAGAAGAGCATGAACGAGCCCAATTTGCAAGTCACGAGAGCGGTGCTCGTCGAACCAAACCACAGGGAGGGGGGATGCTCGCCTTCTCCTTTCAGTTGCTGCTGCTTGTATAACAAGAAAAGGTGTAGCTGTCTTGTCCAGCTCTCCACCACTACTATCTCCTTTTTGCTCCACTGCGTTGCTCTCGCTCGTACTGATTAATTCTCGTACCCACGCCACTCTGCCGCCCATGGGAACGTTCTTCTCGTGATCTGCAGGTGGCTTTCTGCTTCCTCCCTGTCGCTCTCGTATTTGCTTCCTCCACTTGAAGCAACAATCAATCACTGCGCCACACCTACATCACCCAGAATTCACTCCCTCACTCCCTGCATCTTGCCTTCATTCGCTCGGATAAGACCTACTGCTGCAGCAAATGACGCTGTCAACAGAAAATTCTTCTCGTCGTGCACGTCGGTCACGTCTTCAAGCGGACTATGTTCGTCTGCCGGCCGGCTGTTTTGCTGCTGTTTCCCCCTTCTCCATTTGCCCACGTGGATCGTTCTCTGTAGCCGCATCTTGTGTCGTGTCATCTGTGTGTCCGTCGGGTGTTTCTAGAAGACGCTTGCCAAATCCCCGGAGGGAACGAGCGAGATCGTCGATCTGTTTTGCGGACGTCACCCAATCACTGCTGCTGCGGCACCTGCATCTGCACCTGCTACGGCCGCTTGGCTTTGACACTGGGAGTTGTGGGCCACGTGCACGCCGCTGTTCTCTGCGAGAGGCCGAGAAGAAAAAGCCCGCGGCTCGCGCGCGTCCGCTCTCCGCATTCGTCTGCAGGACAAATGTTTTGCATGCGTTTGCTGGCTCCTTTTCTCTGCATTTCTGGTTCCCATCATCTCGCTCAGGGTTTGCGCAAGCGGATAATCACCTGGCTTTACTGGCATGTGAGATACGATTTATATGAGCATTGTAATAATTATTATAGAAATGTAGCCTGCCTTTAATGGCATACAAACTTTGCGAGGTCTGAGTCGGAGAGACGAAGAAAACCATAACGTTACCACCGCCTTAAAGAAGGTCCGATCGCACTTAGTGTAAGCATCCACGGTGGGTTGGCAGTGACGCACATTGACGTCACACACGCTTCCAATACCTCTCAAAAATGACAAGTCTCGAATATTCTCAATAACAGAGAAATTATAATTCAGAGGATATTTTTGCAAAGACATATCTTCTATTCAGCAATCCTGTTGGTATTCATTTAGAGTGTTATATCAATTTTTACAGTATATCAAATTTCTTCTAGCACCAGCGATGCACACCGTGTCTCTTTTTCTGCGAATATTCTTGCTGTCAGGAGCGCGAGGACGCTCCTGGTCGGAAGAACGAACGAGTGCGAAGCGCTCCGATCCACGTCCATGAGAAGGCATGTCGCTCGCTCTGTGTGTGTCTGTATGTGTGAGTCTGTGTGGGTTGCTCCAACCACAAAGCGAGCGCTTTTGCTTTTGTTCTCGAAGCCCACCCACCAAGCCTCTCGCCCCCTTTTCTATTCCCTCCCCAGCCTTCTTCGCTTGGGATTGCGCATTGCTTGCCAAGTGTGCTCCTGTTCTATTGAGTGTGTATCAATAGATTGATTGCAGTTTTGCTCCGAGCCTGTCTGTCTGTCTGGGGCTCATTCTTGATTTTGAGATCCCAATGCCAGCGACGTCCCCGATTCCTACTTCCACCACCCCACGCAGACGCAACCAGAATAATGAATCGGAGCAGCAACAGCAACAGCAGCAACACAATCAACACAATCAACACCAGCAGCAGCGTCCGCGCAGTGGCTCGGTGGCTGATCCGTCCAGCAGCGCATTTGCACTCCGTAAGCAGTGGGAAGCCAAGCTCGTGTCGCTCCAGCGCGGCATGGAGCACGTGCAGCATTGCCGCGCGGGGGACGCCTGCGGGAGCTCGCTCTGCCACTCGACGCGCCGTCTGATGCAAACGTACGAGAAGCACCAGTGCCCACCGCCAGCAGTCAGCACTTCTTCCGGGGCGAATGGGAATCCGAGTGCGAATGGGAATGGCACCATCATCAATGAGTGCAAGGTGTGCAAGCTCTGGGACTTCCTCATGACGAGACGCACCCAGATGGCCGCGATCGCGCATCTCCGACGCCCGCTCACGCTCAACAACACTCGCTCGAGCGGCAGTGTCTTGCCCTCCATTGCCTCGATCTCTTCGTGCAGAATCGCTGCGGCAGGCTCGGCTGCAATCACCGGCTCGAGACGCAGCGCCGCGTCGGTCTTCGGCCGCGTGCTCGCGGCGCAGAAGGAGGCGCACCACCTCTCGGCACGCAGACGCTTCTGAAGCCAACGGCTCAAGCAGCTTCGGGCTTCGTCGTCGTCGAAGGAAGCGAAGGACACACACACACACAGTGATACACAGAGAGAGCAAGAACAAGAGCAACAGCAAGCGCGTCGATGGTAGATACAATGAGCAGAATGTGAGCCATCGTATCGCTTCTATTGCAAGAGATCGAATCAATACATGGGTGGAAGAGCGAGCTTCTGTGGCGAGCTCTTCGGCTTATAAACCCAGATCCGCAAACCTAACAAGAGAGAAACAAACAAGCAAGCAAGGAGTAGCATAGGGAAAGCAAAATAGTAGCAGTAGCAGTAAAAAAGGTTAGTAAGAGTTTGTTCCACACACAAGCAAGCAAGCACACAACAACAACACAAGTATGATAACACCCGATGTAACAGTAGATCACAACACCAACATCCACCAACACATTGTTCATGCAAACATCAACCCAACAACAACAAACAACCCAATAAAAAAAACACTTGCACAAGCACAAGCACAAGCAACCCAACAACTCCAACCATCCAATCAACTTACTTTTGCTGCTGCTCGGTGGACAATCGCGCAAGCGCTTGCTCAAAGTCCGCGTCGTCGTGGTAGAAGATGAGCGCTTGCTGGAACTCGCGCAAGTCGATCTTGTACTTGGCGCAGATCTGCGCCGTGAGCTCCCCGGAGCGCTTGATGTACTCTTGCGAGATCTGCGCGCGGCGCTCGGCCTCCTGCAAGCCGCTCTTGAGCAGTTTCCTGGCGATCGCCTCCATCTCCACCGTCAGCGACGGGATGAGCTCCTCCATGACCTTGAGCACCACGGCGAGCTCCACGCTTGGCTTGTCATCCTTGATCAACTGATACCAAACAACCAAATAATCCATTTCAACAAGTCCACAAGTCAATATAAACAAGCAAGCAAATAAACAAGTATTGCACACACATACAGCTTTCTGGTGGGTCGGAATGAGTGGCTGGCGCGAGCCTGTGACTTTCCAGCGCATGCGGCCAAGTTTGCTGACAAAGTTGCTGATCGCCTCGGCCTCGGCCGGTGTGATCTTGCCGTCCTTGCCGCCGCCCGGGAGCTCGCTGCTGATCAGGCGCTGCATCGCCTCGGTCACATGCTCCTTTTTGACGTAGTTGTTGCGGAACACGGCGTCCTGCACTCTCTCCAGCGTCGTCTCGAACTCGATGCTCATGTGCAGCGCAAGCTGCTCCGGTGAGAGCTTGATGCTGCCGTTGTTCTCCTTCTTCTCCTTCTCCACGCGCTGCTTGAGGTCGGCGAGCATGCGGTTCGTGAGCACCTCCATGTTCTTGTCGATCTCTTCGTAGAGACGCAGCAGCGCAGTCACGTTCTGGATCGGGTTCACCGTGTAGCCGCCCTCGGCAGGGGTCGTTTCGCAGCTGGTAGGAGCAGCAGTTGACGAGGCCATGAGGCCCATGCCCATCGCGGTCACGGCGACTGTGGCAGTGAGCATGGCTGTGCGGCTGTGCGATCCCTGTTGCTGCTGGCTCCATCGCGACGCCAGCGCAGCAGCGCCAGACGATGGGAGGTGCGCGCCAGCGGCGGCGCTGTTAATGGTGCTGATGCATCGCGCTTGCTGGGACGCACGGCGAGCCGCAACACGGCCATTCGCACGCGAGATCATCGTCATTGCCATCGTCTTCATGCTTCCAAGAGCCTTCGTCAGTGCACCAAAATCCAACAGTCTCGCCTGTCATCACTTCATGTTCCGTTTGATTGGCTGAAAGTAAACTCAATACATTACGATATTATTTACTATTGGGTAAAATTATGTAAATCGTGCTTTGATTGGCTAAATCTATTTACACCTGGAGCTCCATCCAATCCAATCCATCCTGGTCACATGAGGGGGAACGCGAAAAGCAGAAAGCAATAGGCCAAGCAATAGCTCAACGCGTCTGGAGAACGACCACAAGAGAATCGACATCATGGCTGTGAACGAACTGGTGCTGGCCACGGAGGCCGTGATCGAGGTGAAGGTGCACCCGGTGGTGATCTTCCAGATCCTGGACCGCGCGCTGCGCCGTTCGGAGGAGCAGGACCGCGTCATCGGCACGCTGCTCGGCCGCGTCGAGAACGGCGTCGCCGAGATCACCAACTCGTTCGCCGTGCCGCACCTGGAGAACGGCGACGAGGTCGCGGTCGGCAAGGACTTCCACACGCAGATGTACGAGCTTCACCAGCGCGTGAACGAGAACGAGATCGTTGTGGGCTGGTACGCGACCACCGCGGAGGGCATGTCGGTGACTACGTCGCTCGTCGATGAGCATTCGTGCCTCATCCACGAATTCTACGGCTCAGTCTCGGAGATGCCCGTGCACCTGGTGATCGACACGAGCTTGACCACCGACCAGTTGCAGGTGTCGGCGTTCGTCAGCACGCCGCTCGAGGCCGCCGAGTCCGCGCTCGTGAACCAGTTCAAGCAGATCCAGGTGACCCAGAAGGTCTCGGAGCCAGAAGCCATCGCCTGTACGTATTTAGCTATCGTATCATGTTCGTGTAAGCGTTGACCGCATGGAGTACTACGGATGCTAACGTTGTGATCTTTCTATATATGGGACAGTGAGCGCCATGGCGCCAAAGGACGATGCCAAGAGCGCGTCGCTCCCAACGGAGCTCGCGGCGCTCGAGGACTCGATCGCGCGTCTCTATCAGTGTCTCGAGAACGCTAGCGCGTACGTGGGCGACGTGGTCGAGGGCAAGCTTCCAGCGGACGCCAAGGTGGGGCGCGAGATCGCCGACGCGCTCGCGTCGATCCCAGCGATCCGACCGGACCAGTTCGACCAAATCTTCTCGAGCGGGCTCCAGGACCTCCTCATGGTGTCGTACCTCTCGGGTCTCACGCAGGCACAGCTCTCCATGGCGGAGAAGCTGATCAACACCTAGATTTTTTAGTATGGCCTACCGTCAGCGTTGATAGGGAGGAAGAGTGGTCACCTTGCTGGTAATGGAGATGGCATGAGATGGATGGATGGGCATGACTTGATCACTCGTTCTCCTGTTCATTTTCACTCACTCGTAGGTCACTTGGAAGAGCAAGCACTCTTCGTTTTGATCCGTTTGCCTGTCATTAATAAACAGATACATGTTCTCGTGCGTCTTGTGCTCCACGGGCGTGAACCCCAGGCGCAAAAACACTTTTCCGTTTCCTGGAATCTGCAAAACAGGGTCACGAGGTCTCAGCAGCGCTGGTGCGCTGGAGCGAAGCAGGACGGTCTGCTGCTGGTCCCATGGGTTTGCGTACGAGATCTTCTTCTGTGCAGCCTGGCCCAGTGGCAGGCGTAGGTCGTAGGTCTTCGTGATCAGCGGCAGCGAGAGCGACACGTGGACGATCCACGCACCAACGAGCTCGTGGGTCTCCACGTCGACGAGATTCACGAGCACGCGACAGCCAGAACCTTGGAGCTGCTGGGTGGTGCAAAATGCAAACTCGATGCGGTTGAACGCGTTGGGGACGAGCTGGAACACCTGCGAGGGGCGGAACTGGATATGGTCTATGTGCTCGAACGTGGTGAAGCATCGGACATGTCTTCGTACGCCGCTAGCACCACCACTACGACCACCGTTGGCATTGCTGCCGTCGCCTCGGATGATGAGCTCGTTCTTTACACTCTGCCCCATGACCGCGTGGATGTCGAGCCGGAGCTTTGCTTGGATACGCACCTGCCAGACTTCGTAGATCTTCGCGTAGTACTTGTCGTCGTAGAGCACGATGTAGAACTCTTCGAGCGACGGGTACTCGCCCACTCGGCACTTGAAAACCACAACACGGTCGTGACCAACATCATCTTCACCATCGTTGGCAGCGTCAGCGCCGTCCACTGCAACGCTAGGGTCCATGCAAACCAGATACTTCCCTCGCGGACAACGCAGCTTCCACCGCCAAATGGATCCAGCTGGATGGGAAAATCGCAGTACGCGGTGGCAAATCAGTGGCTGCGGGTGAAGCTGCAGCTTGAACAGCGCAACTGTATGGCCATGAGTACAACTTCGGATCACTATCGATACGGGGACCATCTTCTCGTTGTCGCTATCGTTCGTCTGTCTGCGCTTCATTGTCGTTTTCATACTTGTATCGAGCCATCGCAAGCGAACTGGGATCTGGATCCGGTCGTGGGCGTCCATCACAACTTCGTTGTGGTCGTCAATCATCTCCTTTTCTACAGGTTCCTGCTGCTGATCGGCGTCTCCGTGTCCCGAACTTGACCCGTACGCGAGCGGCAGATTCTGGCGGTAGAACTCCCACTCGGAGGCGCTTTTCACAATCTCGGCATCAAGCAGCACGGCTTCGCCCGTCGCCTGTGGGAGCACCATGTCCATTCGGAACCGTTCGTAGTGGTTGTACGGATTCTGGAACGGCAGTTCAAAGAACAGGAGCGCGCCAAAGTGAGGCGACAGCGTGATTGACGTCGTCACCTGGTCGCGGATCAGCGAGTACACGAGCGATTTCTTCTGCCCGTCTCGGTAGTAGGACAGCACGCGCAGCAGCTGGTTCTTCTCGTCGGCGAAGCGCCGCAGCGAATCCTCGGCTGCAAGTTGCTGGCTCTTCGCAAGGCGAGAGTGCTGTTGCTGACTCTGCTTGGTCTTTGTTACAGCGCGAACGAGCTGCTTCTGCGCTTTCGTTTCTTCTTTGATGTGGTGCTTGTAGCGAGAAAGTCGCTCGAGCTGCCGCGCGTAGAGGTAGTCGTTCATGCGCGTCGCTGGATGCGGGTTACCTCGCATAATGACACCACCACCACCACCGTCGCCTGTACCAGCAAAATCACCTTCTCGCTCCTCTTGGTCGGAAAGCAAACTGAACCCAAGTTCCATCAGCACCTGCAGAAACTCGACTCGTAATAGCTCGGCTCTCTTCTTCCGCGCGCGAGCTGATGAACTTCGGTCGCTTGAAGAACGAAAGCTCCGTCCATCGTCTTGGTCCAGAAACTTGGTGATCACTCGGAGCGGTAGGATTCCTCGCGAGTACGCATCAACCGCAGCTTTTCGCAGCTTCAATTCGACTGAGCGAATCTGCGGATCTGGGTGAAAAGCATACGAGCAATCGTTGGTCATGCTCGTAGATTCTACGTTAGGAGTGGTGACGGTTGTCTTTCCAGCATTTGCTGCGGTACTTTGAGTATCCCCTGTGGCGTTCTTTTGCTCGTGTAGACTATCCGTCGGTTCTGTAGGTTCGACGGTTGTGTTGGTGGATTTTGACCCCAACACTGTTGCGTTTCCAGGTTTGTCTGTGAAAACGGTCGACTTCGGTCTGGGCTTAAGAGACGACGTTCGCGCCACAGGAGCCTGAGTCGCACCAGCAGCTACACCTCCTTCTTTTGTTGCTACTACAGCTGCTGAACTCAACCGTTTCGGTGGGGACTTGAGCGACGAAGTTCGCCTCACTGGAGCCTGAGAGGCTAAATCACTTACAACCCTCGCAGTGGCTGGTGTTCGCTTTAGCACAGCTACTGCAGTCGCCTCTCTAGAGGTGGCAGGGACTTTCTCTCTTTCACTTGTGTCTGGCGCTTGAACTGCAGGATCGTCGCCGCTTGGTGGTACATTAGCCATGTTGACGAGGGTGGCTTGGTCTATTGGCGATGGTCCGCTGATGAGCTGGACCAAGTCCTGAATGTTGATCTCACCTTGCTGCTTTTGGTCCAGCTCCTTCGCCATGCCTTCTATCTCTGGGTCGCTCAGTTGCTGGAACTCGCTCCCCAGTTTCTTGATACCGCGAGCAAACTCGTTGTAGGTCAGTCGACCATTCTTGTCTTCGTCAAAGTGGTCGAACGATATCTGAATATCGACACCTTGGTCCTTTGCACTCAGTAGCAGTGTCCGTAGCTTGTCGAGCCCGAGTAAGACTGCAGAAGCAGCAGGAGTAGAAGAAACAGAGTTTATCCGTGTCGCAGCCGCTTTCGCAACTCTGGCTGCTGCAAATGACGGAGCGCGCTGCGGGGGAGCAGCTTTGCCTGGTTTCTTTGTCATGCTGTCTTCTGGCTGACTCTCAGTGCCAGACACAACTGCTGGGGCTTTGCCATCGCCAATTGGCAGCTCAGTGTTTATCTTCGCGCGCTTTGCTGCAAATGAAGGCGATTTCCCCTTTGCCGTAGTAAATGAAGAGGCTCGGGTCGGAGGTACTCTTGCTCTAGATGGTGCTACTGATTTTGCTGGCTCCGGGTCCGTTTCTATGGCTACTACTGCTGCTCCAGCATCGTCCTTTGGTGCATTGGCGGGTATTTCTGCCTTCGAGTTGCTTTTGCCTTCTCCAACAGAGTTCTTTGCATTGATTCGATTTGTTTCATTGTTCTCATCGGGTTTGTTCTCAGAAGGCTTTTCGTCCAGCGTTGCACGGGGATTCTGTTGCGCAGCTTGTGCTCCTTCGCTCCCTGGAGCTGCAGGTTTCGTTTCACTAGTAGCATTGGTGATTCTTTCCTCGCTGACTGCACCTGTCGACTTCTTTATCTGATCTGAGACTTTCTCACTCTTTACAGTTTTGTCTGAGTCAGTGCCTTCAGCCTTCACGAACGCTTTGAACTCGTCCAATGACACGCTACCACTCGCATCTTTGTCAAGCTCTGCCACAACAGCTAGCAACTCATTTTTTGTCACATTTTCAAATCCCGCGAGCGCTTTCATCCCTTCAACAAACTCCGCAGTTGTGATTTTGCCATCTCCGTCGCTGTCGAAATGGCTGAAGCAAGCGCTCACGTCGTGTCCGCTCTGCTCTGCCTGTTGTAGCAGAGCACGCAAGCGGTCTTTCGTTGATGGGATCCCTTCCTGCTGTCCCTTGACTAGAGTCTCCTCTCGTGGTGATTCGGATGGTGATGGTGCTTTCTTTGATGATACTCGTCCAACAGATTTCGGCCTCGCTGGCGCCTTTGAAGTTGGCGTATCCCCTCCCTCGTTCAATGCGGATGGTTTTCCGGACGCTTGTTTGATGCTACTATCAGATGATCCAGGGAACAGCTGCTTGAACTCTGCCATCGAAATCTCCTCACTCGTATCTCGATCAAGTTTGCTGAAAATCTCACCTAGCGTGGTCTCATCGTTCTCGTCCGCTCCAAATCCCAGCTGCTTCATCCCAAGTACAAATTCGCTCTTCGTGATGTTCCCGCCACCGTCTTTATCGAAATGTTCGAAGCATTTGTGAACATCAAATCCCTGCTTGGTCGCTTCAGTCAGCAGCGCCGAGAAGCGCTTCATCAGCGCATCCGACGGCGCATCATCAGCACCAGTGCCGCTAGTTTCGCCAAGCAATGCTTTGAACTCTCGCATCGAGATCTTCCCACTGCCGTCTCCGTCGACCTCCGCCAGTATCGCATCAAGCTCTTTCTCAGAAATATCGTCAAAGCGGCCGAGTTTCTGTAGAATGGTTTTGAACTCATCCCGCGTGATCTCGCCATCTCCGTTCACATCGAATTCCGCAAACATCTTGTCTGTGTCGATCCCCATCGCCTTTGCCTTGAGCAAAAACGTTCGCAGCCTTGTCACAGGGTCTTTTTTCGTGGCTTGATCGGCAACTGGTGTGGACGTCGGAGCAACAGGCGTCGCCGGTTGCTTCAGAAGCGAGCAAAGCAGAGCAAGATCGACCTTTTTGGATTCGTCCATGAGCTCAAAGTAGGGCAGAAGAGGCTTGATACCATCCATTTGCTGCTTTGTGAGCTTCAAGTCTTTTGTGCAAAGCTGCTGCCATTTGCCCAACGCTAGTTTGCTGGACTGCTTCTCAAGCTCCGCCAGTTTCGCAGCGTGCGGCGATAGGAACGTCATCAAAGCCTGCTGGTTGCGCTGAATTTCACGCCCGAAGCTCTGAAACTCTTGAAAGGAAATCTCTCGGTCGCCATCTGCGTCGAATTTCGACGCAATCACCACAGTGTCTTCCTTCGTGAGTCCCTGACCGCGGAAAAGCTCATCGAGTGCTTTCTGGAACTCGGTAATCGTGATTTTCCCGTCTGCATCTGCGTCAAACTGCTCGAAGATTTGCTCGATGCTCATTCCTGCCTGGAGAGCGCGAACAAGCAACTTGATGAGCTTCTTCTCTGCCTGAACTCGACCTGCATCCTGATGTAGCTGAGTTTGTTGCTTGAGTACTTTCCCCGAGACACCACACAAAGTGAGGAATTCGCAGTAGTCGATCTCGTCGTCTCCATTCGCATTGATCTTCTTCACGAAGGCGTGGATTGATTCCACTTCAAGAGCTTTGATCGAACTTGCTGTGCCTACAGCACTAGTAGCACCATTGTTCGGCTGAAGTAGTTGCTGAAGCGCTTGCGTGAACTCGGAGACTGAGAGTTTACCGTTCTGATTTGTGTCAAAATGCGCAAAGACCTGCGCTAACTCGATGCCCTGCTCTTCGACTCGCTTCAGAGTCTCACGAATAGTTATTTCAATGTCCTGAATAGTCTCTTTGACGATTTCTGCTTTGTTTTCCTCGATGGAAATGCCGAGTGATTGCAGAAACTCCTCGTACGAGATCTGTCCGTCCTTGTTCTTATCGAATTCTGCCATGAGGGTGTCACGATTCTTTCTCTCCTGCTCCTCTGGGACGCCAAGCTTCTGCAAGGTCTTGCCAAACTCGTCGTAGGATAAATTACCATCACCAGAAGCATCGAGCTCGCCAAAGATCTTGTGGATAGGGATTCCTTTCTCCATGGCTCGAACAAGGATACGCTTGACTTCGTCTCTCCATTGCGCAACGCTCTTTTCTTGAGGTCCCTGAGTTGCAGTCGACAGAAATGCGCCAAACTCTTTATAATCGATCTTGCCGTCGTTATTCGAGTCCATCGCGGTTGCGATTGCGATCAGATCCTCATCCGAGAGGTCGGCGAACACAGCACCCATGGATCTCAGCGCCTGAATGAACTCCTCTCGCGATAGAAACCCATCTTTGTCGGAATCAAAGAGTTCGAACGCGCCTTGTAGTCCGACTTGGTTTGCCTTGACGATAGAGAACACGCGCTTGAGACGATCGACGTGAAGAGCACTTGGAGGTTGACTCTTTGGCACAGCAGGTTTCGACTCCACTTCTTTCTTGGTCTTCTCTGAACTCGGTCTGCTGGCTTGCTGATTCTGAAGTTGAGGGTTAACCGAGAGAAGAGCGAGTAGCCCCGTTTTACCTTCCCGATCGCACTGAATCCTTGCACTTCGATGATGAGTAGAGCTCTGCGCTGGTTTCGACCCGAACAGATCGCATAAAATCGCGATTTCTTTTGGAGAAAGCGAAGTAGCGTCACTCAAGCCGCGCTCTTGCTGCTTGCGCCACTCACTCCGCAATTTCTCGTCCTCTTTGTCGCGCTTGCTGCGCCGCAGTGTCACGTCACCTGCACCATAAAAGCTTTCTTGAGACAACAAGTGAAGTAGCTCTGCGTTCGAATCCACCAGCGGCCGAGCACGAACACGATGCTTTACTCGAGCGTGAGTTCTGCCAGCTCCATCATTGCTTGGAAAGGATGAAACTTGCGGGTTTTGTGGCGCCGCCACTGCCGGGTTTGAGACCGAGTGCTGTCCTTTGAGTCCGTAGTTGCTTATCAAGAACTGGACTTTCCCGACAACGAGTTTCCCCACGCTGAATGACATGTTCTCCACGCCAGTGCAGCTGAGCTCATCGTCTTCAGCTGCGGAGTTTCTGCTGTCGATCGGCTGGACGATGTCCACTTCCGCTTGGAACTTCTTGATGCCACTGCCCTGGCGCAAGAGCTCGTGCAACGGGATCGCAAAAGTCCCGATCTGGAAAAGACTATCAGCGTCCCATACGTCAACGTACAGGTTTCTTCTCAGCAGATACTCAGCGAAGTTACGCGTTTCCAGCGGATCGAGCGTCGCAGTGGTGTCGATATCGAACTGAATCGCCAGTGACGGTTTGCTTGCTGGACTCTCGCGCATCAGCAAGAACGTCTGGCTGTCACCACCCGCGCCGTTGTCGAAAGCCTTGCTGAGTCGTAAAGTCTCGGTTCGCGTCGGCGAGAAATTGTAGAATTGGAACGTGAAGTAGACCCGAGACGGAACGGAAGGCGCTGCGCTGAATGACCGATATGCCGCAAAGTGGAAGCGAATCTCGTGCGCCTTGTACACATCGTTGAGCTCCGTTTCGAGAGACTTGATCACAGGGTGTGTCGTTCTTCGGGCACCATGTCTGTTGTTCGACACCTGGTTGCCCTTTAAAGGAGAGCTTGGTGATCCCTGATTCGTCACACTTGCGTCGTGCGCATCCATGAACCCGTAGCGCGTCAGCAATGTCTTGGAGGCTCGACTCAGCTCTGAAGTCTGCACTTGAGTGTATAGCGGGACAGGATCTGCAGCTGTGCTGTTGACAGGCTTCTTCTTAGCTGGAGATCCTGGTGATGAAGCTGGTTGCTGATTAGATTCGCTCTGACGCTTTGGGCTTGCTGCTTGGGCTGGAGGAGCTGACGTTGCTAGAGCGTTGAGCGTCTGTGCAAGAATGGAGTTTTTGTCGGCTTTGTGCAGCATCTTTGTCGCCCAATGTCCGGCAGCGTGCACTCTCGCAGCCGATTGCTCATCATCTCCACTTGACCCGCTGTGCTCGTTGCTGTTATTCGATCTGTGATACGATTTTGCAGGTGACAGGGGCTGCCTCATCGGACTTGCAGCTCTGATTGGCGACTTCGGACCCGACGGTGCTTGTTTGCTGTTCTTCGTCCCTTCACCGCCGATCATGATGCGCAAATCTACAAACGCAATCGAGTCGTTGAGCGCGAGTCCCTGCTTCTCCAATGGTTTACCTCCCTGATTCGGCGGAGTATATAGCGGATTGTCAGAGTACGGTCGGCATGGTGCACCAGAGAGTAGCTCGACGTGCAAAATACGACGTCTCTGCTCCTCTTCCTGTAGCACAACCCCGTTGTCTCCCTGCGCTTGTGATGTCTCTGCCATGAAAAGCGGCTCACTTGCTGCTGCAGTCGCATGATGCTGCTTGTCGTACAAGTACAACTTCTTTCCATCACTCGGTACCAGCGTGCGGGTCCCCATCGTCACGAGCACGACATCCTCTTCAGGTGGCAGCGGTTTCTTCGCGTCAATCGCTTGCTGCTTCATCTTTGGCGGCCACGTGATGCGAAAGTGAACTGTGAACTGCAAAATTACCACGATCGCGAAGTGCGGATGGAGCACAAACCCTTTGAGCTTCGTCTGGTTCATCACACAGCGCATGTGATCGCTGCCTTGTTGCTCCAGCTTCAGCGGAATCGTGTGCAGTCGTGTCCGAAAGCATCGCCCATTGTGAAGTGCGAGCTTCAACACACGAGCAGATACTTCCCCTTCAATACTCACGGCACCTTCGTGGATCGTTTTCCGACTGATCTTCAGTCGCGCGACCAGGTTGGCTTCAATTTCTTCACGCAAGTGAATCACCACTCTTGTTGCAAACACGTTGATCGTGAAATCTTCTTCCAGCAAAATCGTTTTCGGCACAAGCGACGCTAGCTTCACAAATGTAGCGAGCGCTTCTTCGAACGTCGTGTCTTCGTCTTCTCGGAGCAGCATCTTCGGATTCTTACCGACGTCGATGTTCGCCAAGTTGCCGTTTTTCAGTCCCGGAATGGTCTCTAGCGCACCAACGAGCTCGTTCTTCCGAATGAACATCGCGATCGCCAGTAGCGGCTCGTAGAGCACCAGCTGATAGTAGAATTTGCACCGGTCTTGCTTCTCTTGCGCGTGCCACATCGATGACGGGATCTCCCACAGTACGCGCGGACTTCCGACAAAGACATTGACAGACTCACCGCTCGCTTCGATCGCAAACGCTGATTGCGGGGGCTTCTTGCCTTGTCCACTAGGTTGAGCTGTGGCAGATGGCTGCGACGAGGCAAACAGAGGCAAGATCGTCCAGCCGCAGCCAACGACACTGATAGTCGCCTTGGAGTCTGGGTCTTTCTCGTACGCGACGAGCTCAACGATCCCCACGCAGTTCGCGTCGACGACATCGGAAATGAAGTAGGCGCGAAAGTTCAGCAGCACGTTCTCCACCACGTGACGAATCGTGTTGTCCTTCGTGTGGCGGTCCTGCTTGATCTGGAACGAGTCGACCGCGATCTCCGGACTGACCCACGTGTTGCCGAAGAACCTCTTGGTGACTGAGTGGAACAAACTCACATGCACACCCAGTGTGACCAACAACTCGTCCGCTTCGTCGTCATCCTCGTCGTCCTCGCTCTCTTCGCCACGTGATACTGGAAGACTCCAGGACCGAAGGATCGAGTCCGGGAGAACCCAGTTGAGCACTGACATGACGTGAAGCGAGTACCCTTTCGCTTTGTCGACGCGGATAACCGTTGGCGGCACAGGTAGCACAATGATGCCAGCTCTGAATTTCTCAAACTGCTTCTCTCGGGTCCGCCATAACGAAGTCGAATTCGCAGCTGTCGCGCTGGATTGTTTCTTGTCCGCATTAGCGGCTTGTCGTCTCTGCTGCTGCTGCTGACCTCGGCGCTTCAGCGCTGTCAACCTCCGGATCCGTGGCAGCGGTGATATCGACGCGGACGACGCACCAGACGATGAGCGCTCGTCTTGCTCTGAATTGGACGAGGTTGCCGACCCTGACTCGGAGCTGCTGTCCGCCTCCATTTTGCTTATCCAGCCTTGAGTCCAGCCTTGAGTTGGGTTCCCTGTCGTCTTGTGCTGAAGAATGTACACATGAAAGGTCGCGTTTAAAGCACGGACACTTGGATTTGAAGAGACACTGATAACCTATGGTTAGTGCTGTAAGGGTTAAATACGACTTGACGGTGATGAAATACTAAACCCTGTCGGTAGTCAATACTCGCTCGGGAAGTACCCTCGTGATCAGTCGATGCGTGGACGCTTACTGTGGGTGAGATATCGCTCATCCGCTTGCGAGGAATCGCTCGCTTTCGCTTCGTCGCTAATGGAAAATCAAATGCAAAGCATGCTCAACGTGAGAAAATCTAGTGCGATGTTGCGAATGGCAGTGGAAGTAACCCAAATAGCTTACCCGCCAGCGATGGCTTGACGAAAGAGCGGCAAATCTTCCTCACTAGAAACACATGAAAAATCAACACCGGAGGTTCAAATTTCATCCAGTGAGAAATCAAGCCAAGGAGCTTTGAGACAATATTGAACGTACCTGCGAGTCTGCGAGGACGCTGGGAGGAAAGTGGTGATCGTCGAGAGTGTGACCTCGACTGAAAACTTTGCCACGGATGTTGATTCGGCGGCGAAAAGCACGGGACTGAGTGGATAAAAGCACGAGGTCTTGCGATTAGTTCCTTGCACATAGACACACATGCCAAGTTGCAAGGTTATCTACGTACCTCCCTCCTGAGCTGAAGAAAAACGACACCTCGAGGATGTCACTTGTCTTGCAGAACGCCAGCAGCGCCTAGGCGTACATCACAACCACATTGGTAATCAATAAGTCATGCCCCTCAACCACATGAAAGGCAACAAAACCATTTTTAAATATGCTTCAAGGCACTCACCCGAACTTCCTTGAGGCAAAAGATGAGCTGCATAGACGAGTCGATCTGCGACGCGCTTGGCGCGAGCGCATACTCGTTGAACTCTACGCTCTCGACTGCTGTCTCTGTGTGCAATTGCGCTTTTCCTGTAGTGCAGACGTTGAATAAAACACAAAACATTAACCCATCTGCGCCCCACAGATGACACAGACACCACACGGACACGGGGCGTGCAAACACAATCGTACCGTCTCCAGTGTTGGCGACATAGCTCTCAAACTTGACGTAGGTTGCCGTGCAAGTCACGCACACTTCGTTGCTATGGTGGATGTGGCCCAACAGAGACGCCAAGTGGTACTGCCGGGTCACAATTCGATTCGCGCAGCTCTCGCGGTCGAACACAGCGCGCATGACCTGGCACGTGTGCACTTTCATGCGGTGGGTCTTGGTGATTTCAAAGTCGCAGCTGAGGCGCCACACGATCTCCACGCAGTCAATGTCCAGCTCATCGAGCTCGTCGTCGTTGATACTGCCGCTGCTGGCACTCTGCCCGAGCGATTGCTGCTGGAGCAGGTCTGCGAGCGCGGTCTGCTCGTCCAGATGGAACACGAGCTGCACACTGCGCACGTGCTTGAGCGTGCGAAAGATGTTGCAGCACGACTTGGCGTACATCTTGCACTTGACGAAGGGCACGAACCGCTCCGCCGCGGTCTTGGCGTCCTCGCTGGTGGTGCGGAAGCCCACATGCGTGAAGAACGAGCGGTCAAACACGATCTGGCCGGACGCCGAGTGCGCGTCGTTGAGCGCGCGGCACGTGAGCTGCGTCGTGCCCTCGCACTCGATCGAGATCTCCTTGCCCACTTGCGCGAGGCAGTGCAGCGCCGCCACGAACACGCGCAGGTTCTCCTCCGCGATCTCGTAACGCAGCTCCATTTTGATGATGCGATTTGGCGTTTGACTGCAACTCACTTTACGCGCGCTTTTGCAATGCACATTCGTCGCACTATGAATGCTGCTTAAAAGAGATCAACACCGGTTTTTAATCAGCAAACATACACTTTTAAGGGAGACCAAAGTAGATTCGTTTTAAAGAATGTCCACAACAATTCTGGTTTGGACTGCTAGTTTGTATGAAAAAGGAGAGTGAATTTGTTCGTTCTGGCAAACGGGGCGTCATGAGCGAGGTAGTGCTAATACACACTTCACTTCAACCTCAAGCGTGCAGCTTGGACTCCTTCGTGGCGGCGACCATGCGGATGATCGCGAGGTTCGTCCACGTATTGGTGAGCGCCGAGAGCCGGAAGACGATGAGCGAGACGGTCGCGATCGCGAGGATCGCGGACGGTGTGTCCTCGTTCGTGCAGATCGTGCGCCAGATCGTGAGGAAGTAGGCGAGCTGCGAGCGCCCCAGGTCGGCCTCGCCTAGGCACGCGATATACGTTACGCCAAAGAGCTTGAGCATGTCGAGCGCGCCGACCTCGACGTGACAGCCTGAGAACGCGGCTACGAACACGAGCACGAGCGGCAACCCGACCGCCTGCGCGCACCGGTTGAGCGCCGCGAGCGGCGGGTAGATCGCGCCAAACACGGCCGGCGGCACCTCTTTCGTGCGCATCACAGATTTCGTCGCGATCGACATGGGCAGGAACGCGCTCTGGAGGATCGTCGAATACAGTATCGGTGTTGCGACGCGCAGTAGCCACGCGAACGGATTTCGCTTCGTCACGAGGTAGAACACGCCCGGCACGATCATGAAGCAGTGCACGATCGCCAGGAGCCCTGCCGAGAAGCAGTAGTATTTGGTCAACGACATGATGTGGCCAGCGTTTGGGCTCACGAGCACCGAGCCGATAAGCATAGGGAACATCGCGACGAACATCGCCTGCTGCAGGAGCTCGGCCATCGAGAAGAGCGACGAGTAGATGTGCATGAAGAGCCGCAGCAACGGGTTGCTTCGGCTCTGCAGTCCGCGGAAGCTCCGCGTCACCGCGACGCCGACGACGGTCGCGATGATGAGCCCTGCGAGGTAGTTGTCCTCCGACAGCGAGCTCACGAGGTTGCTGGGGAAGTACGTACTGAAGAGCGCGTAGACGTACTCGGTGATGGAGACAGTCGACACCGACTCGTCGAGCGCCAGCGTGCCGTACCGGTCGACGAGCCACGGGAACGTCGTGTTGGCCTGCACGGCCTCGCCCCTGCAGCTCAGGGACCCGTCATCTTCCTGCTGGAAATACTTTTTGTTCGGGCACTTGAACGCAAACTTGTTGTGCGGGAGATGCAGCCCCAGGTTGTTCTGCTCCTTCATCAGCGGACGGAACGCGTATGCGATCGCCATGGACACGAGCACCGAGAGCGTGCAGATCGCGAGGAAGAGCCCGAGCGCCTTGAGCCAGAGCTTGATGAGCGTGTTCTTTGTCGTCAGCGTCGACACGGACACGACGACCTGGCAGAACGCCATCGGGAGTGTGATGCAGTTCACGGCGCGGATGTATAGGTCCCCGACTACGTTGAGCCAGTAGCCGACTTCATCTGGGGGGTCCAGCGCGAGTCCGAGCGCTCCGATCAAAAAGCCCGCGATCATGATCCCAAACACCCACCACGGGTTCATGGTCCGCGGCTGCTTCACCTCAGCCTCGAGCGTCGGCATCTCGTCTGGTCGCGTGCTCGGCGGGTCCCCTGGGGGTGTGCCCAGCATCTCGTACGGGTCGCTGGGCGTGCCGACGTCCTGGGTCGTAAAGTTGGTTCGGATGTACGGCTGATGGTCCATCGGCATGCGATTAACGCGGTAGTTCTGCGACGAGTGGTTGCTCATGGTCTCGTACGTGAGCACGCGGCGTCGCTCCTGCGACTGCGAGGAGGTCTCGCTCATCGTAGTCGCGTCGTCGTGAAGATGGTGCTGCCGATTCTTGTACCCTTGAACAGCCATTTGGCTCATTGCAAAGGTCGCTGCAGGAGCCATCGAAGCCATAGAAACAGTCGGCGCAGGAGCCGATGTCTCCGAGAGAATCGAGCCCATGCCTTCACCACCAATCGAGAACTGCTGGTCCCACGAGTCTGGGACATCGTCGGTATCGTAGAGATCCAGGTCGAGCTCGCTGTGCGCGTCGTCATCGTCATCGTTGTGGATGCTGCTGGCGTAGAGCACGATCTTGGGGCGGTCCTCTCCGCCCGACCCGCTGTTATCACTACCCCGCACAGTACCAGCGCTGCCTCTGTTCGCCTCGGCGCTGCCTCTGCCTCTGCCAGTGCTCTCGCTCTCGGTTCGCTCCATCCTGCGGAGCTCTTCGCTGCAGTGCGCACGATACGACCCAATACGACGCGATTGATCTGAGCTGAACTGAGCTGCTGGATTGCCAGAGAGACACTCTTGCTCGCACCGCAGTTGTTTTCCGAAATGAGACCTCTGAACAGACGCAACCTCAAAACATAACGGACGCACCTTGCAAGCGCGTGCAAACGGATTTGACATCCTCTATATTTCGCAACGGTTTGTAAACCAAGTCTTCTATTGCTCCCTGCAGAGCTGACGGTGAACAGCTAGCTGGCTACTTACTGTTACTGCTGTTGCTTGGTCTGCCAATACTTTGCGTAGGACTTTTCGTGCTTCTCCAGCTTCTTCTGCAGCTTCTTGCGTTGGGTCTTGGACAACAGTGCATTCGAGTTTGCCCCGTGGGTCGGCACGCCCTGCTCGTCAAAACCCGCAAACTTGTCTGCGTACTCTGGCGCTTTCCGGAACAGATCGACCGGCGCGATCTGCATTAACGCTTCAAACTCCTGCTGCTTTGCTTGCAACTGGGAAGCAAGCGCTTTTGCTTCCTCCTCTGCAGCGAGCGACGCGGCGTGCACTGCCTCGCGCTCCTCCTTGGAGCTCAGCTTGAAGATCGAGCGTCCCGGCGCGAGGTCCTCGACGTGCACGCCAAGAAGCGGGAGCTCGTCGTTGCGAATCGCATCGCAAAGGCTCAGGATCTCCGCATTGTGCGCTGCTCGGGGGTCTTTGAGGGCCTCTTCACGGACAGCGGCACGAAATCGAACCAGAGACCGCAAGATCTCTTCACCAGTTGCGCCCAGCTCGCTGCTCTCGGCCGTCTGTCCTCGTGATGACGCTTGCGCGTGTGTTGCCCCACTCGTATTGATCGCGAACAGCTGTGGCACATGCGCAAACTCTTGATGCAAACCCTCGAGGCCAAAGAGATCCAGCATCTCAAGCACGTACTTTGCGACCGACAGCAGCACTTCGCTCGGACCGTCAGGGCGATCGAGCAAGTACTGGTTCGAGCGCGAGATCAACTCGAGCAACAGGTTGAGCACCAGTGGGGTGTTGAAATCGTCCATCAACGCCGCGTTGATGCTGACTTTCGTCGTGAAGAGCAGGTTGAGCAGCGCGAGATCCACATCTTTGCATTTCTTCATCTTGTCGACTGCAGAACGCTGCTGCTGGGAGGCTCGCTGGGCGATACTCTCCGAGCTGTACGCTTGAACGCTCCGGAAGAAGTTCTTGATGCGGTCCGAGATCACCACGGCGTCGCGAATGCGGTCCTCTGAGAAGTGGAGATTCGAGCGGTACTTGAACTGCAGACAGAAGAGGCGAAACTGGTCCGCGGAGTGCTTCCCCAGAAAATCCTTGATCGAGATGAAATTCTTGAGTGACTTGGACATCTTCAAACCTTGGATGTACAGATGCCCAAAGTGGATGAAATGCTTGCACCAGTCGCCATCGATATCGTGGTGATGGTGATGATCGCCACCAGAGCAGGAAAAAGCGTTGTGTGCCTCACACTGCGCGATCTCGTTGTTGTGGTGCGGAAACTTGAGATCGATGCCGCCCGTGTGGATGTCGAGCTTGTCGCCGAGCACGTGGTGCGTCATGGCAGAGCACTCAATGTGCCACCCGGGACGCCCCTTGCCCCATGGAGAGTCCCACGACGGTTCACCGGGCTCCTTCGATGCCTTCCACAGCGCAAAATCACGACGATCTTTCTTCGCAGAGGCTGCATTAGCGTCGCCGTCTTCTACTTCAGCCTCTAGATCGGACTCCTGGACGTCGCTGGACGAGACGTGCGCATTGCGCATCGGGTCGAGCTTGCCGTACGCATCACCGAGCTGCTTGGTGTGGAAGTACACTCCCGAGCCATCCGTCGACTCGTACGCAAAGCCCTTTGCCTGGATCTGCTCCACGTAACCGATGATCTCCGACATGTGCTCGCTCACGCGCGTGATCGCGTTCGGAGGCTGGACGTTCAGAGTCTCCATGTCCTCGAAAAACGCGCGCTCTTCGTCTCGTGCAAGCTCGGCAAAGTGGATATTGTGCTCCTGTTATGGTATATCAGTTAGTTGCATACAAAAAGCATTGGTCGCGTAGCTCTTCAGTGATGCAACGAATGCGTAACACACACACACACCTTGGCTCGTTTGATGATCTTGTCGTCGACGTCCGTGACGCCCATGACGAGAAACACGTTGTACTGGAAGCGCTTCTCCAGCACGCGGCGCAGGATGTCCTGAGACACGTACGCGCGCGCGTGGCCGAGGTGTGCGCGGTCGTACACTGTCGGTCCGCACGAGTACCATTTCAGCACGTTCGGCAGAACAGCGTTCGCGCGCGGCAGCGGCTCCTGTTTGCCCGACAGCGAGTTCCACACGTGCACGTCACTGGCGAGCGGCGGCGCAGAACTGAGCATGCGTGCCATCGCCGCATTGCGGGCCTGTAGCAACCTTCCAGACGCCGCTGCAAGAGCGCATCGCCGCGCAGCGCTGTGGCGCTGGACGAGCAGCGGGGTTCGCCACCTTCCATGCATCTTTGCGACTGGCCCAGGTACCAGTTTTTGACCACCTTCTTGTGTGTACTCACGATTAGAATGATGTGGGTCACCTCAATCACTGTCTAAAATTAATGTGAGCCACATAACTTTCGATTTCGATTGGGGATCACGTCACATGAGCTAACGAGCTGCCATTAGGTTCGCTTTTGGAGTATTCTTGCAGTATTCCCTATATCATAGCTGACGTGAATTCTGGTCCAAGACCTCCTCCACAGGGCTGAGATCTCGTGAGGGAGTACCTCGATTCCAGCAGGAGGATGGAAACGCTAATGCACATCGCACCAGCCAATCTGTTCCGAAAAGCACCACAGTATGCAGGCAAGTTTGCCGCTTTTGCCGAGTACCGACGGACTCATGAAGCAAACTCGCATGAGCTTTTTGTCCAACAGCCAACGCAAGAAACTGACAAGCCCTGCGCAAAACACTGGCAGAGCAACCAGCAGCAGGAGCCTGTCTTTGTTTTCAAGTAGTATACACGCTTCATTACAGACTCAAAAGGTAGCTGATGCAAAGAGAAACTTAATAGAGAGAACGGTTACATAGCGGTCAACCAGCACTTGATGCAGTAGTAGTAGTAGTAGCAGCAGTAGTTGGCCCCTACGACGCGATCGCTGGCACAGTGCTGTCGTTGAGAACGCTGGTCTTGGAGCTCTTGTTCTGCGATGGCAGGTGCGACAGATTCCCAGTCTTGGAGTGCAGGTACGAGTACCCTGAGCGCTGTCGGGATCGACGACGATAAAGTACCAGCATCGCCGTCACGATGCCAGCAAACGCCGCGATCAGCACGAACGCCTGGTAGTTCTCCTTCGTGTACTCGTACGCCGACATGACTGTCGACGAATCTGCGGTGAGATCGTCGTAGCAGACTGAGTCTGAGTACAAGAGCGTGCTGATGCCCTTCGCGTGCTGGACGACGGCCATGCAGTCCGGCGCGCTGCTGCTCTCACTCACGCGGAACCGCACGTATTTCATCGTCTCGGCGCCGTGCACAGGGAACCCTACGGCGTCGTAGAGCAGGTCCTGCGACTCGAGCGCGTCGTAGTATACGCTTTGGCTGTGGTTCTTTTTGTTCTTGCTCGTGTTCTTGCTGTTCTCAGTGAGCATCACTGATGGCGGCGCAGCGAGTGCGATCTCCCGCTGGATGTACGCAGGCACAGCGGCAGTGGACTCGTTCACACGTGGGAGATCAATGTGCTCGAGGATATCGCAGGCGAGCTCGATTTCGCCGCTGGGGGCGGTCGTGTTCGCGCAGTCCATCACGACGCGCAACGCAGTCACATACGGCCGCTTGGCCGCGAACATGGCCGACTTGAAGTGGTAGTTGACGAGGATGAAGATGCGGAACTGGCGCGCGATCTCCTCTTCCACGAGGTCGATGCCTAGGCCGAAGCTCTGTGTTGCGAGCTCCGGTCTCGCTGCGGTTCTCTGTTATGATATTAGCGTGAAGACGGCTGTTAGCTTAGCTCGTCAGGAAGCATATACAAAGAGATCCATTCTGAGCTGTATACACACCTCTGCTTTGAGCACGTGGAGCACCTCGGCATTCAGGTTCGTGACGTCGATCTCGGACTGGTAGACGTGCATGAATGTGTCGACGAGGCTCTTGACATCCTTGTGCTGGGTGCTCAAGGGATGGAACACGTCGGCTTCGGCATTGTTGACGTTCATGACGGGATCGAGTGGCGACTGTGCGTTGAAGCCCGTGAGGTTCTCAGGGACGCTCTCGACCTCGGCATCCAGCACTGGCACGAGCGGAAGGCCGAGTAGCTGCTCCAAGCCAACTAAATCGAGCTCTGCAGTGGCGTTGTCGCTCGTGGCCGCGGCAGTAGTGGTGGTGGTTGTGCTGACCGTGGGAGCATCTTCGCTGCTCACAGCCGTGAGCGCCACCATGAACAGGAAGCTCAGGACTCCGTGCAGACGCATCGTTCTTGCTGGTTCTCTACTATTAATGCTTGCTCGTAAATCGACGACTGATCTCAATCGATTCGCGCATATTATGATCCAGTGTGGCCTTTCAAGATCGCGGGTCACAGGTCCAGCCCTCTTTCTTTCTGGGTTTTGTCAATCAACCTGTGTGCTATACTTGATATTCGTATTTCAAATGAACCCACGAGCTCACAAATGGGTCTTTAATCTTCAACCCACGCGCTTAGGCCCGAGGCAGCGGGAGCTTGAAGAGGCGCGGGTACACCAGCGCCACACCATCAACACCAAGAGAAATGACCAGCGAGTCTATTTCTATTCTGGGGCTGAAATGGGTCTGACCCAGGAATGCGAACACGCTGGTGGGCGTGCGAGATGGTGGTCACTCACTTCACTGCACTACATTGCACTACATTGCAACCCTGCGTGAACGCAGCGGAATAGATCAACACGCTCACTGTGTGTGCACCAGAGAGTCAGCGGAGATGAGTATGCGGGTCCACAACTCCGATCACTTCGAGGAGCTCCGACAATGTGCGCTGAGCGCTTCCGGCTCGCCGCGACGCTCGCAACTGGGCTCGAACGGCAGGAACTCGTTCGAGTTTTCGCTCGGGTCGCTGTCGCCATCGAACCCGAGCCGCAAGGGCTCCTACGTGTCAGAGCTGTCCCGCGAGACGCAAATGGTAGGATGGCGGCATGCTGATGGTGTTTGATCTCCCAAGAGCTTTGCGAATTAAGTCTACTGTCGATGATGAGTGGTTGATAGAAACGCGTAGCGATGAAGCACGAGCTGTACCTGAAGGAACAGGAAGCGATGCAGAAGAAGCTCGCCGAGGGCATCGCCGAGAACCTCCAGAAGCAGAAGACCAAGAAAGAGGCGCAGCACTTGAAGCTCTGGAAAGAAGTTGAGGTACGATAGACCTCAATATGGAGGCTTTCAATGTGGAGACCCTTATCCTAAGATTCTAATGGCTCCTATGTTGTTTGATGGATCAGGATGGCAAAGCGCTCGCCGAGGAGCTGCACGAGAAACTGGAGCTGCAGGAGCAATCAAAGAATCGGCAGTTCCAGCGGATGCACGAGGAGTGGACGACCGGCGTGTTCCAGAAACTCAACGAGCCGGTGCTGAGCAAAGTGCAGGCGATGGACGGAAAAGAGCTGAGTCTGTCGAAGCACGAGACGTACCAGCGGTTCCTGGACATCACGAACAAGAAAGGCGGGCTCTTCCGCGACATCATCATCGAGAGCGAGTACAACCCGCTGAACGACGTCAAGTTCCTGAACCACCGCGTGAAGGTGGACGACCCAGTGAAGCGCGTGATCCGTCGGCGCGAAGAAGAGGTACTTCATTGCAGTGCATGTGGGCTTTTTCGCATCGGGTCTGTCCTCACCTGACACTATTATGGTGGTTTCATATGTACAGAATGCAATCGCTCGTGGCGGCGCCAACCTACCCCGCGAATCGCATGATGGAGGAGCTACGTCCACGCAGCAGCGCGAGTCTGTCGGCCGCGGGGACAACCTGGACGTCAAGCTGTGGTCGAAGGGCGTGTTTGAGAGCACGCCGTACGGCTACTTCCACAAGATGATGAACAGCACCGCGAGCTCGGACAGCTCCAAGACGTACGCGTCGCACGTGAAGCTGGACCACTACGACGTGGAGACCGGGCCAGAGGCGCTGCGCAAGGAGCTACCGAAGGGCAAGCGCACGAACTTTGATGGCCACATCGTGGTCCCCAAGACCACCATTCAGCTGAGCTGAGTGATATATGACTACGGCGAATACTACTTACTTACGCAAATGAACTAGAGCACGATAGGCGCGTAACCAAACGGCAGAAATTGGGAAGACCACCTTGTGTCTATTGATCCTTTTCGGCAACCGGAGGGCCAATTTGACTGAGAAAAATGCAGTTCGTTGATTAACAGACAGCGTACTCTGGCAGGTGCGTGTAGCCCACTTTGTAGGAGCACGCGCCTACAACGCCAGTACAAAACAATATCGACAACGCCAACGACGCCAGCAACAACAAGCGCCAAGCAATTCGTCTCTTAATGACCTGTTGCGTCTGGTCACTTGCTCAAACCTGGTTGTACCTCCTTACGAGATCCTCCTTACGAGATCCTCCTTACGAGATCCTCTTTTAAGGTCACAATATTAATAATGAAAACAATAAAAGCAGCAGCTTCTCTATATTTAGACTCAGATGCGACTCAGATGTTTCACATCTGAGTCGTCCCCCACGTTTTGAATTTTAAACGCGCGCCAACGCAAACGTGTGTTATCAAACTCAGCCGCCACTTGCGAATCCGCTCCAGAAGCTCCACACGAACACGACGCCCACATCACGATCCACGCTCTCCACCCGCACTCCAGACAGCCAGCCAGATAGACAGACGCGCTGGAGCCGGCGACATACACAGCACAGACGGACAGGTGACCCGACCGCACTCACGAGCACCTTTGAAGGCAGGCACCATAGCGGGCGACAGCGTACTTCGCGGGTTGAGCAGTAGCGGCGGCAGGAAACGCGCGCGTGAGACAGGCAGCAGCAGCAGTAGCGCGTTTGTTCCGAGCGTGAAGAAGCCTAGTTGGTCCTCGCTCGGCAACTGGATGGACAAGAAGCAGCAAGACTTTGCAGAACCATCGGACAAGGAGAACTTCCAGCCTGCACCGAATAGCAGCAATAGCAACAGCAACAGTAGCAGCAGCAACGCAGCGCCTGGTCGGACAATGCCCGAGGTGTGCTTGTGTGTTATTGTAGCTTGTGCAATGGCAACGGTAATATGGTGGCGCCACGAACTCAGTTTATGAACGTGTGATATGTACTTCATGAACAACAGGTCCCGCAGCCTCGCATTATCCGCTTTGGCGAGAACGAAGAAGACGTGTTCCTGCTGAAGAAAGAAGACGCGCGTCGTGCAGAACTGGTCGAGAAGCTGAAGCGTGACACGACTTCGCCGGAACGATGGCTCGAGTTGCTGAAATGCCCGCCGTCCTACGAAGCGAAGTTGTACAGCAAAGTGCGCCTGTTTCGTCGCGCGACGGCGATCATGCCGAAGGAACTCTACCGTCACGACAAGCGTTACGTGGAAGTCTGGATCCTGTTCGCGAAGCTGAAAGGGTGAGTGTTTACTCACTGAATGACGATCTGCTCAGGATCAATGCTCCTGCCATGTATGCGTTAACTTACTGACATGGGTGCGATTGTTTTGCTACTGTTGATGTTCGACTAGAAACGAAAAAGAGACGCGAGACACGTTCAAGTACATGAAGACGGAGCGGATAGGAGAGCACGACCCCAAATATTACGAGTCGTATGCGGCATTCGAATGCAAACATGGTGCGTTTCATACAGGCGGTGTTGATTGGTGCTTGAGAGATGCGAAAGCGTGAGCTGACCATTGTGTCCTTTGTTTTCTTCTCTCATTATTCTCAGGAAATCAAATGGAGGCGCAGGATATTCTGCAATTAGGCGTCGTCCATGATGCGTTTGGCGTTCACGAGAAGAACGAGATCTTTCAGCGCCTCACAAGCGGCCAACTGTCGACGTCGTTGACGCAGCACCACCTGTCTCACCACCACCATCAACTGCACACACCTCGCGACCACAAATATCCTGCGCGAACCTACTCGACGCCGAATGACACGCAGTCGACGCTTCTATCGACTACGAGTACGATGAGCACAATGGTGGCGACTCCTGTATCGTTCTCGAGTAGCAATGGCGCAGTAGCAGGAACAGGGGTAGCAACATCCTCCTCCGCAAGCGAGTACTCGACAGTCTCGAAACTTCCTCGAAGTGATAAGAAGTTGCTGACAACACCGTCTGTCCCGTCGCGACCAGCATCGAAAGCGCAGACAACTTCGCGGAAGACGCAACCAGCGACCTCCCGGTTTTTCAAATTTGGTAAGACCTCTCTTGTTTTGTTTGATGTTATTGGTATTGTTTATTCTGGCGATTCTGACGTGAGCGCTTTCTTTCTAGGTGGACTGAGTGGACCTCCGTTGCGAGTTGTCGCATCTACTGGCCCTGAGAACAACAAGCGCATCTCTGAAACACTGGACGAAGAAGACGAGGACGACGAAGATATGATGGACGACAGCCCCGTCAGTAGTCGCCAGCAGAGCAAGCAACTGAAGGTAAACCTCAATCCCCCCCCCCCTCTGATGAGACTTTGAATGAACGGTACTAATTGAAAGCATTTTGTCGTGTGTGTTTCCAACAGGGGAACAACAATACACCCACGGAGGCGGCACGGCCGACGAAGAGGATTGCCAGCGATTTGTCCTACATCAAGAACTGGAACCCGCGACCAGTTGCTAGCGCAAGTGGAAACAATTCATCCAACACAACAACGCCCGCCCCTGCAAAGCCAATCGCCAATACCAACGCCAGCAACTCGGTTCGGAAATCAATCGAGTCTGAGTCATCTCCGTCCAATTCTGTCCGCCAAGGTAGCGATCGATACCCTTCTCCGAAGCGTCAACAGGTCGCCGAAGGAGTGGCAAACACCAGTCGGTACCTTGATACCAGTCCTCTATCTGTCAGCTCGGTATCGTCAACTTCGTCGCCGTCTCTTGTTGACAATGTCCCGAGGGATCCGTTCTCGTCATTGTCGAGCAAGTTTGTGGTAAGTTCATCCTCGCAATTGCTGCTGATTCTTTACCCACGTTCTTGGTTTCTAAACGTGCTGGTTATTTGGTTGGAATGGAATCAGGTGAATGGGTTAACCTACATCAAGCTCGAGCAAATCGGAAGTGGAGGGAGCAGCAAGGTGTATCGAATGCTCGGTCCCGACTTGAAGATCTATGCGCTGAAGCGAATCAAGCTGAAGCGATTAGATGCGAAAAGCATCGAGCAATACACAAACGAGATCCAGCTGCTCGAGCGTCTGCAGGGGAACCCGCACATCATCAAGCTGATTGCAGCCGAGCAGGATCTCCAGCAGCGCCAAATCAACGTAGTAAGTGAGCATCCATTGCTTTAATTGCACGTGAAGATTGATTTGATCAGTGTCCTCCTGACTGGTCTTATTTCTTTGCCATACAGGTCATGGAGCATGGCGAAATCGATCTGAGCGAGAGGCTACGTGACATCAAAGACAGTCTCGACGAGAACTTCTTGCGTGTGATCTGGACACAAATGCTTCAAGCAGTGCACGCCATCCACAGCGAGCGGATTATCCATGGTAAGAGCGAGATGTGCAGAGATTACGCTGAGCTGTGTGGAGAGCGCTTTCGTCTAACCTCTATCTGTTTTGCATGCGTAGGTGACTTGAAACCAGCCAACTTCCTCTTTGTGAACGGAGCTCTGAAGCTGATTGACTTTGGAATCGCAAAGGCGATTTCGAATGACACGACAAACATCGAGCGGGACAGCCAAGTTGGCACTGTGAACTACATGTCTCCAGAGGCAATTCAAGGCAATGCCGCGCCGAGTGGCCAGCGCAATCCGTCTGGGAAGATGAAGGTACATGATCATTTGTTTAGTTTCCTTGCACGCGCCTGCTCTGACGATGAGATGCTAACGTTTTTATGCGTGCTTTATCATCGTTTTCTGCTGCTGCCAGGTTGGACGCGCGAGTGATATCTGGTCTCTCGGGTGCATTTTGTACCAGGTTGTGTACGGCAAACCGCCTTTCGCTGACGTGAATAGCATAATCGAGAAATTTCGCTGCATCATCGACCCGAGCTACCCGATCCCGTACCCTTCGCTCAAGAACAAGGAGCTCGAGAATGTCATCCGATCGTGTCTGCAGCGAGACCACCGCGCGCGACCCACGATCGATGGGCCGGGCGGCTTGCTGAACCATCCATTTCTGCGCAGCGGCGGCGTAAATGCGATGGTATCGTCGGAGGCGGCTGCCGTCACGCTTTCGAACGCGCCGCAGGTGCTCACCCAGCTGGCCGATCTCTTGCGAGCACAGGGCGTGGACAACAGTCGGGTCTCGACTTTCCTTTTGATCGGCCAGCAAGGGCTTCGCAGCTCCGGGGACAGCAGCAGCAACAGCAACCAGCAACCGTCAAGTGTGTATCGGCGGTACAACAACACAGAAGAGCGAAGGACCGAGATCTAGGTTCTCGGCAACACGATGAGAAGGGAGCTCGTGTCGTCGTGAAGCATTCATTCAAGCATCGGCGGTGAGACTCCAGACGTGCCAACCAACCAGTTTGTGTGTGTGTAGATGTGTGAACGAGTATTTAAATGGTGTGCGGATAGGAAAGCAAGGCACAAGGATGAGAGAGACTGAAGCTTGAAGATGCGCGCTTCCAACCACCGACTTCAGAAAATAAGTGAACTATGTACAGTAACATACGAAGAAGACTTCAGCCAAATTTTGACTCAAAGATCTCCTTTGACTCTCTATCTTCAGAAAGGCACAATCGCGCGAGCTGCTGCTCATTTGCTCTGGTGCTTGGTTGCAGTTGCAGAGAAGCCACACAGGAGGTAGATGTTGGATCCTTGTGCGCGTGGGGCGTCATGCGGTGATCCACTTGTTTGCAGTGAATAATATGAGTACGCCTTCGAACGGAGACAGATCCATAGACAGCCTGCACAGCCACTACTGATCGTCCTGGTGAGAGAGAAAAGCAGCAGGCCAAAGGGCCAAGGGCAACCAAGCACCAAATTGAGGATCGCTTTCAAGGGCAACCAAGCGAGCTGAGCGATGGCGCCTCCAGCTTCAAGATTCACGAGCGTGCAATAAATCCAATGGTGAGCGCAAAGACACGCGGCCAGGCAGAGAAAGCTCAGGGTTGACAGCTCTGACGCGCGCAATATGTACCGCTGTCAATGGCCCCATCACGCCATCAACAATATTTGAAGCAGCCATTCCATTTCCCCCAGTTTTTGTCATTTTGTAACGTGTATCAGTGCATTCTATGCGTTTGTCATTGAAATATTGCAATCTGACGCGAAAGTTCAAGTTGGAGTACTAATTTAGATGATTAAGCTGATGCTAATGTCTTTTTCGCAGCAACAGAAACACGCAGGTGCGTAGTATTGGAGGACGATCTTCGAGCAAAAGTTGAGCTTGATGATTTCCAGCGCCTTCTCTCGGCAGTTGATGGCAACAACTCCACATCTCATGGGCTAAGAGCCAACAGGCAGCCTCTTAAAAGCATTTAAAACTGCCAGCTGTGTGTGTGTGCGACCCGTGGTGTCTAGCAAGGAGCTCATTCCTCAATCTTCCGTCTCATCGACACAACCAACCAACCAACCAATCTCACGCTTCGATCACTTCCTCTCCATCAACAACAAAGAGAAAATTTCGTTCCCAAGGACCAACCAAAACCATTTGCCAACAATGAACCAGCAACAGCAGAAGCGTCAAAACCAAGGCACTGGCTCCTCCGACACGACCGACAACCAAGACGTGATGGCGGACTTTCCTGCCGACAAGGTGGAAGCAGGCGGCTACGTGGTCATCCCTGAGACGCCTCGCCTGCTCCCATTGGTGTCCAATTCACAGAGCAAATTCGTGGTCCAGAGCGCGCACGTGCGCGAGTGCATGGCCGAGTTCCTCGGTACGCTCATCATGATCTGCTTCGGCATGGGCGTGAACAACCAGGTGGGACTGTCCAGCGACGCCAACGGCACGTGGCTCAGCATCAACATCTGCTGGGGGATCGCCGT
>JAADVO010000345.1:0-31761 GCA_023335655.1 Globisporangium spiculum | reverse complement strand
CCTATTTATATACAGTGTCGAAAACACAAACCTACTCCAACCAAGCATGTTAAAGCGCCCGCGGAGCGGGCGCCGCCCGGCTAGTGCGAGCCCATCTATAAAATGCGAATTTGAGAACGCGAGCATGTGCATTCTGCTCGCCGAAGCACAGTGAACAACATATCTAAATAGCACGCTCCAATTCTAAAAGTTGAGAAAGTTACTGACCAAAACGTGTGTGTGCGATTTCTTTTGTCGCGGAGTGTACATGTATCTTTACGAGATCGACTTTCTCTATTGTTGGTGTTTTACAGACCAAAATTTTGAGAGGCTGAACTAGCAAATTACTGTCGTTGTTACTATCCGCAAACATGCCCGCCATCACAATTACTTTGCCCAAAGCTAAAGCTGGATTTCAGCTGACACTGTGCAGGATTTCTCTCGCCATTCAGCGCGCAAGGCGAGTTGTAGTTCTGGAGTTTGTCTGGCAATAACTAGTGTGTATGTTGTGTGTGTGTGTGGTACCAATGCTGGTTACCTTGGCATTGGTCCAGCCAGCCATCTTTAGAGTCTATAAAGACTCGACTTTCTTCTTTTCTGTATTGTAGTGATTTGCCTCCCTCGATTTGGTCACTATAAAATTTTCACCACCACAGGGTGTGTAAGGGAGGTCCTGCCTCACTGGACTCTTTCATGAGTGAGGGCCACTCCCATACTGAAACCAAGTGGAAAAAAGAACTTGGTTCTGCAAGAGGGCTAGGGCGTGGTCCTGCCTCAACACACACACACACACACATTGTTGATTGTGCTACTTTGCTTGTTTGCGCCAATTGGTCCAGCCAAACAAGCAAGCAAAGAGGGCGAAATTAATAGAACCAGCCGACCGACTGACTGAGAACGATAGGAAGGAAGGCGGGCCTTGAGCACGCGTCGTCCGTCTTGAGCGAGGCGCTCTCGCTCCCTCTCATTCATTCCGCCACACACAAGCTCCGCGAGAAACAAGCAAGCCCCACGCCAGCAAGCAAACAAGCAAGCAAGGGTTTGTTTGTTTGCCAACGAGTTGTTTGTTGCTGTGTGCTCACCCACCCCACCCACCCATAGACAGCCACTTACTTGTCCTTAGTGACGCCAGCATGTCTCCGTCTCAGCCGCCGCCTCCGTCTCACGACTCACCAGCCAGTTCATCGGCTCCTTCTTCTTCTGGATCTGACACCCCACCAGGAGCTCCGCGTGAGGCGGGCCACACCGCTGCCATCACCAGCACCAACAGTCCACCACCACCGTCATCGTCGTCGTCGTCGTCGTCGTCCAAGCCGCACCACTCGACCGTGGGCGTGTTCTCCAAGCGCAAAGGCGTGCGCTACCGGCGCGACGGCCAGGTGCTCAGCTGCCGCTTCTGCGAGATCCTGCGCCTGCGTGACGAGCCGTTTCTCTACGAGGACGAGCAGGTCGTGGTCTTCCGCCCACTGCGGCCCATCGTGGCGTCCCACATCCTCATCGTGCCGCGCGCGCACATCCGCAACGTAGCGATGCTCGCCGGCAGCCACGAGGCGCTGCTGCGCCAGATGAAGCGCGTCGCTGAGCGCGTGCTGCTCAACTTGCCGTCGTCGTCATCCTTGCTGTCTTCGTCTATGGTTCATGGCGACGACGCTACTATCGGCCATCGTGCTGCTGCTGTTGCTACTGGCTCGTCTTCGTTATCAAATCCGGATGAGAGCGATTCGCTGGAGACAACAGCTACCGGAGGAGACCACCCAGAAGACTCGAAGCACTCGGAGGAATCTTCCAAAGGCACGGACGACGAGGACTCGTGCAGTCCTAACAACACCATCCATAAGAAGAAGAGCACCAGCCTTAGTAGTATTACAAGTAGAAGAAAGAACCAGCCGCCCGCGCTCAAGTTTAAGTTTGCGTTCCACGTGCCGCCGTTCAACAGCATCGACCACGTGCACATGCATGCGTTCCGGGACGAGCCGCGTCGCATGGGCGTCTTTGGCCGCATCAAGTACCGCACCGAGTCCTGGTGGTGCCGCTCCTTCGACGACGTGCTCGCGCGCGTGAGTGGAGGGGACTTCGCCAAGGAGGCGGTCCCTCATGACGGTGAAGATGAGTCACTTGACAACAACAACGACCACCCGCCGCCGCCGTCGTCGTCCCTACGAGCGACCAGCAGCATGAAGAGGCACGCGGCGGACCTCACCAACCACCAGCGCTGTTAGCTAGTCGAGAACTGCAGCTCTACAGCCCACGATAGTATTCTTATTTATTAAATCAATTGAATAATGGGTGACGACGAGCTTCTCTCTTTCTTCTCAGTTGCCACCAACCCCACCAGCGACTATCAGCAACAAACAACTTGTTAACCAAAACAAACAACCTAGCAACCCTCCCACACGCATACGTACAACTCAGGCGGAATGACTGGACGACGTGCCGTAGCGCAATCCGCCGATGCGCACGCGCGAGAAGCCGAGCTGCGGGGTCGCGGGCTGCCACCCCGAGAAGATGGCTTCGATCTCCTGCAGACTGCGTTGGCTTGTCTCTGGCAGATAGAACCACGCGATGACTACGCCCACGGCGTTGCAGAGCAGCACGGCGCCTGCGCAGATCCAGAGCACGTGCAGCGAGTGCAGCTGCACGCGCAGCAGCGCAACGACGTACGTGAGCGCAAAGTGTACGAGCCCGTCCCAGATCACCACGACGCTCATGGCGCCGAGCCGCTGCTTGACCGGGAAGAGCTCGCTTGCGACGATCACCGGCACGACGCCCAGTCCCAGCTGGTGGCCCGCCACCATGAGCAGCACCGTGGCCGAGCCGTAGTCCGTGAGCGCGCCGTCCATCTTCTTGGCACGGTAGGCACTCCAGAGCATGAATAGACAGCAATACACGACCACGTAGCAACCGGACTGCAGCGCCGTCAGCCGTCCGCGCACGTCCACGAGCAGGAAGCAGGCGACCACGCCGATGCTCGCAGCAACCCACATGAACGCCATCGCGTACAACAAGTCCGCGTCCCCGCCGTCCACGTCAACGCCCATCACCGTCACGACAAACGTGCCGGTCTTCGTCGAGCTCAGCGTTGGCGCGATCAGGAAGGAGCACACGGCGCGTAGCGTGAAGAGCAGACAGCAGAGCACGAGCGGGCGGAAGAACGCGCCGCGGTGCGTGCGGTCCTGCGCCGCGAGCACGCTCGCGTGGATGATCGAGTTCACTTGGTACTCGGCGCTCTTGTAGCTGCCGTTGTAAAGTCGCGCGAGGATCTCGAACGCCGTCTCGCGGTCTTCGTGGCGAACGACGAGCCACGTGGGCGAGTCTGGAAGCTTCTGCATCGCGAGCAGCAACACGAGACCAGGGACGAGTCCCGCCATCGCCAACACTTTCCACTCGCTCAGGTTGAAGCCAAAGTACGAGCGGCTCAGGTCGATGAAGAGCGCGCCGATCGCCAGGTAGCAGAGACAGCCCACGCCCGCAAACAGCGCGAGAGCACAGAGCACGCGGCCACGAGTGCGCGCGGCGCTCACTTCCGCCAGGTAGATCGGCGCCACGACGCTCATCATGCCCGTCGCGATGCCCAGCAAGTAGCGTCCGATCACTACGGTGATCTCTCCGTACGCGAGTCCGATCAAGAGCCAGCCGATGATGTACGGGATCGCTGAGAGCTCCAGCGCGCCAGCTCGTCCCAAGCGATCGCCTAGGTACCCGGCCACAGCAGCGCCAAAGATGTTGCCCAGGTACAGACACTGGCTGAAGAAGAAGCTCGTGTGCTCGTGGTCCGTGTTAAAGACGTCCACCTGCATGTTGTAGAGCCGATTCGCCGAGATCGGGAAGAGCGAGAGCCACACGCAGCACACCGCCGAGCTGCCGATTGCGAGGATGTGCATCAGCAGGTACCGGTTCATCTGGTACGGCGGCGCGCGGTGCCCAAAGTCCTTACTGCATCACATTCATGCATATGCATATATATATATATATATATATATATATATATATATATATATATATATATAGAGAGAGAGAGAGAGAGAGAGAGAAAGAGAGCACATACAATTCAGCCGCCATGTACGCATACACCACATGAACGAATAAAAGTGAGGAATGGACGGACGTACCGCGCGTTAATGGGCGTGCTCTCACCCGGCGAGAGCGACACGTCCACGAGCTCCGCGGGCGCGTGCACGTAGTGGTGCGGCACGAACGCGAACTCGCTGCGCGCCGGGTCCCGCAGCGCGTCCACGAGGCTGCGCCATCCGCGCGCGCTCTGGTGGGGCTGCCGCGCTGGCGCCATCTCAATCGTCCCGTGCCTGTCCGAGTTGATTGATCTGTGTGTGAGCCATGATTTCTGTGGCAGAGGCACAGCAAAAGCGTAACCTCTTCCAGCCGAAACGATCTTTGGAAGATCGGGAGTGTAACCCCTGTTTGGTGTTTGGTGTTATCTTGAAATTTGTATGCTTCGTAACCGTCAGGAAAGTACAGTAGAGGCTGAGTGAAGTGCGACGAGCAAGAAAGGTCGCGGGAAGGTGACGCGAAGGTAGCGCGTCGCCGCGACCCAACCAACCATCCTTCCTGCTCACACACAGCAGCAGGCAATACCAGCACGAGCGTTATTGGCAGGCAGCAGCAAGCGAGCAGCTCAGCTCAGCTCAGTACAGCAGAGTGAGTGAGTGATGGCGATGGACGGCGCGGCGAGCAAGGCGTTCGTGGATGCGCTCTACCGCAAGGTGCTGTTCGCCGTGAAGGCGTCGAACGCGATTCCGAGCGAGGACGACGACTTCCACTACCACAGCAAGTTCAGCAAGGCGTTCGCGGCGCACGTGAGCAAGAGCGGCGCCAAGCTCGAGGAGCTCGTGTGGCAGCTCACGCGCGTTGACAAGGCCAAGAAAAAGAAGGGCGATAGTAATAGCAACGATGATGACGACGACGACGACGAAGAGGATGACGCCAAGAAGCGAGAGCTCTTTGACGGCCCCGAGCCAAAATCCAGCATCACAGACTTTGTCGACGCGCTGCTGGATGAAGCCTCCAAGCAGCTGGAGCTCTTCCAGCGCGGCCCCGCGGCGATCGCCGCTGCGGCAGCTGCCTCTGGTCTGCGACCACTGGAGAACAAGCCGCTGAGCTTCGACAAGAAGGACGCAAAGGCAAAGGACGAGAAGGACAAGACCGGCGTTGCGAACATGAACAACAACAACAACGCGGTGCGCCACAGTCGCGGCATGGCCAAGCCTCAGGACCAGTTCAACGAGCAGATCGACAACTCCGAAGCGCCGTTTGTGTCCAAGTTGCGCGAGAAGGCGCACGCGCTGCACAACGCGCCTGCCGTTGCGGATGACGAGGACTCGCTGCAGCTGCAGCACCCGTACTACCCGGAGATCAAGGCACTCAAGTACGCCGAGTGGCAACTAGAGGCTTCCCAGGACGCGTTCAAGAAGATTCCCGTGGACGACGCGTCGTTCCTATGGGTGAACTCGGACGAGACGCTCGCTGAGATGATGAAGTCGCTGAGCAAGCTGGAGAACCGCGTGATCGCTGTTGACCTGGAGCACCACAGTTACCGCTCGTACCTGGGACTCGTGTGCCTCATGCAGATCTCGACCGCGAACGAAGACTTTCTCGTCGACACGCTGGCGCTGCGCTCGAAGTTGCAGATCCTCAACAGCGTGTTCTGCGACCCACAGAAGGTAAAAGTGCTGCACGGCTCGGACATGGACATCCTCTGGCTGCAACGCGACCTGGGACTCTACATTGTCAATATGTTTGACACTGGTCAGGCGGCGCGTTTGCTCCAGTACCCGCGCTTCTCGCTCGCGTACCTGCTCAAGCGCCACTGCGCGATCGACGCTGACAAGCAGTACCAACTGGCCGACTGGCGCATCCGACCGCTCGAGAAGAACATGATCAAGTACGCGCGCGAGGACACGCGCTACTTGCTCTACATCTACGACCAGATGAAGCACGAGCTGCTGGCGTCGAGCGACAAGACGCGCTCGAGTCTGCTCTTCGAAACGCTCCAGAATTCGAGCAAGATCTGTCTCCAGGTGTACGTGAAGCCCGAGGTGAGCGATGACGACTGCGTCGCGCTCAGTGAGAAGCTCAAGGGCACGGTGGGCATTCCCGCGCTCTCGGAGCTCCAGCGCCGCGTGTTTGCGATGCTCTACTTCTGGCGAGACCGCGTCGCGCGTCTCGAGGACGAGTCGACTGGGTACGTGCTGCCAAACCACGCGCTCATGAAGATCACAAAGCAGCTGCCGACCAAGTCAGACCAGCTCTTCCGCACGTGCAACCCCGTGCCGCCGCTGGTGCGCAAGTACGCGCACGAGCTGACGTCGCAGATCAGCGCCGAGAAGACGAAGCTCGCGGTGGAAGAAGCGAAGGCGGTCGCTTCGGGCGAGAAGCAGGCTGGCGAAGGCGGCGCCACTGCGGCGAAGAAGAGCATGCACTGGCGAGCAGAGCAGGACGAAGACGTTGTGATGGAGAGCAGTACGTTCACCTCCAGCGTGAGCCACATGAGCGAGTACGCTGGCTGGGAGAGCGGCAAGCGCAAGGCCAAGTGCATGGAAGTGAATGCTGAAGTTGCTGCTGGTGTCTCCAGTGGCCTGCGTGCGAGCTTTGCCGGACTTTCGACCACAGCAGGAGAAGGCAACAACGACGAGAGCGCGATCGCCAAGCTGGAAAAGGTGAACCAGCTCGTGGCGCGCACAGCGTTCACTGTGTCGGAGAATGACCGCGTCGAGACGCACGTGGTGTCCGCCGCTCCAGTGACAACTGTCGCCAGCGCCGCGCAGACTTCTGCGAGTGAAGCGATCCCACAGTCGATCTCGGAAACGTACCACATGACGAATCGTGCAAAGCGACGAAAGACGCAGCAGGCGGCTGATAGCGACAATGACGACGAGGGCGAGAATAACGAAGGCGCCGAGATCGCGCTGCCGCCGTCATCGGCATCGTCTGAGGCGCGTGGCAAGAAGAGCGCGGCGCCGTTCAAGGCATTCGACTACTCGGCGGCGAGCGAGCAGATTGCTGGCGCCAAGTTCGACATGGCGGACGCGACGAAGGCGAACGACCGACCGAACGGTAAGAAGAAGCGCGGCGTGAAGCAACAGGGAAGCGGCTACAATCCATTCGTGGCGATCCGTGGCGCGGCGGGCGACGCGGCGCCGGACGAGCTGCAAGGCGCGAAGAAGGCGGTGAAGAAGATGCACCACATGCCGCGCAGCGCCACGTTCCGATAGACGCTGGGTGTGTGCATGTGTGTGGGTGGGTATGGTTGGTAGGTTGGCTCGTTGATCTCGCGTGTAAATAGATTTGATAGATATATAAAGCAGCGCGAACGGAGGTCATGTCTCCATGCCTTCTTGCAAGCGAGCACTCCATTCCATTCCCATATTGCGTCGCTCGCTCTTCATTTTGGATATCCAGATGGGCAAAAAATGCACTTCGCGCCAAAAAACAAATGCGATTTTCATCCAATCGTAGTCTTCTAAAGTGCATTTGCATCCCTCTGATTTGATGAAAATAGGACATGACACGCCCTGTTTGTTGGTTTCGATTGCGGAGGTCGCCATTATCCAATAGACAGAGAGGTGAGCACGTTCACGCGAACGCAATAAAGGACCTACCGGGAGACGGGAAGTAGGCGCGTGCACGTGAGCGAGCGATGGCCAAGCCCACGCAGGAGAAGAAGCGCAGTCGCACGCCAGCAGGCAGTGGCAACAGAAAGGCGGTAACGTCGCGCAAGAAGCAGAAGCCCGCGGCGGTAGTAGCGGCACCACGCAAGCAGACAAAGAAGAAACCACAGGAGGTCGTGGAGGAGAGCGAGGATGACGATGAAGATGACGCTGTAGAGGAAGAGGAGGTTGATGAGGAGAGCGACAATGATGATGGTGCGACCACTGCGACTGCTGACAGCGACGGCGGTGCGGATGAAGAGTCGGGAGAGGAAGACGAGAACAGCGTTGGCTCCGACGATGAAGAAGACGAAGGTGTGTGTGTGTGAGAGAGAGAGAGAGAGAGAGAGAGACGGCTCGTGCGTCTCCTAGTAGATGTGGGATTGACGCGTGTGTTTGTATGCGTATGATCAATAGAAACAGCGGAGAGCGATTCACCCATGGAAGAGGAGCCGAAGAAGAAAGCGAAAGCCAAGCCGCGAGCGAAAGCAGCAGCTGTGAAGAAACCTGCGGCGAAAAGCGCCAAGACCGCGAACGGAAGGGCAACGAAGAAGCCTGCCACCAAGGCGAAAGCACCTGCAAAGCCAGTGAAAAAAGTGGTGCCTGCGAAGAAAGCGCCAGTGAAGAAAGTAACAGCAGCAGCAGCGAAACCAAAGCCAAAGCCCGTGGTGAAGAAGCGCAAAGTGCGCTCGCAGGAAGACAAGATCCTTGAAAATGAGCCGATGAACAAGCCGTTCTACGTCGAGACTGGCAGCGAGTGGCATGCAACTGATATTGGTGCGTATTGGCATTGCTCCAGTGCATATATCTTATGGATATGGAGATCTAACCGTGTGTGACCATAATGCTTTGCGAGTACAGATTTCGATGAGCTAAGTGCGCTACGCAGCATGTGGGAGCTGCCGTCGGCGTGCCACATCTTGTGGCTACTGCAGCACCCGCTGACGCTGCGCTTCTCGCACAAGCTGCTGGATTTTGAGGCCGCGCTTCTGAACCCTGCGTCCAGCACGATCCTCGAGGACGTGTTCACGAAGCTGCTTCTGAAGAAGAGCGAGCGCGACTGCCTGACCGCGGGCATTGGGCTCAAGTACGAGTGGTGGAACAAGCAGCTGCGCGAGTACTACATGGTTATGTACGACAAGTGGTACGCGCTGCTGCGCAAGGCTGGCGAAAAAGTGCCCGAGTCGTTCTCGGACGACGAGGATGATGAGGACAACGACGACCAGCAGATCGACGTGGAGCTCTCGGACGACGAGTGGATGGCGCTCGACATCCTAAAAGCGAGACTCGAGGCGCTCGGCATGGTGTGTCCGCTCAAGGTGAGTACATTGCCCTGTGCGTGTGTGTATGTGTGAGTGGGTATCAACATGACATTAAATTATAGGGGTACAACTGACGTATGCTCTATCAACAGCACAAATCATTTGCGGAGCTGCCCGCAGACTTGCGCTGCAAGATCCTTCATAACCTGTGCGAAGCTGTGATTGACGACCCAACCAACACGTAAGTAAACAAGTAAACGTACATGGTTCCTAGGCTCACTGGATCACTTACATACTCACTATGCAACCCGTTGTCTTCTTTATAGGGAACACGTTCGCATGATGGAGGAGGACGACATGCGTGTGGGGCCGCTCGGACGCGATCGTGCTGGCAATTTTTACTACTTCTTCCCGCAGTTTTACGAAGAGCGGCGTTTGTATCGCCTGGAGCTCGCGACGAAAGAGTGGGGGCTGTGGGCGAAGGGCGACGATTGTTTCCGCGCGCTGCTACTCGCGATGAAAGAGATCCGAGGACGCAAAGTCGCCGGTGAACAGGAACTGATTGACCACTTGGAGGTGATCGTCGAGCAAATTGAGGAAGAGGCGTTGGAGCGCGAGAAGGAGATGGAGAAGGCGAACAAGCGCGCGATCCTCGAGGCGATCCCGCGCAAGCGATCGATGCGCATCCAGGTCAAGCAGATCGAGCAGATGGAGCAACAAAAGCAGGAAGTGGAGACCAAGCAGCAGCTGTCGATGGAAGAGCTCGCTGACCTCAAGCGTGCCGAGCTGCTTCGGAAAGTCGAGATGGAGGCTGAGCGCGAGGCGCGAGAGCTCGAGAAGGAGGCGAAGCGCGTCGAGCAGGAGCTGAAGGAGCGTGAGGTGGCAGCTGCCGAGCGCGAGCTGAGACGGCAGCGACGCCTCGAGAAGGAGAAAGAGGAGGAGGCAGAGCAGCACCGTCTCGAGACCGAGCGCCAGAAGGAGAAAGAGGCGCGAGAGCTGCGCGCCAAGCTCCGCAAAGCCGCAGAGAAGGAGGCGCGATTGCAAAACCAGATAGAGCAGACTGACGACGAGGCACCAAAATCTACCGAATGAATGAGGCGAGTGGGCGGATTGGTAATGGACGGAGAGAGACTGACTGCGCTGGAATGTGTGTGTACCTATGAGCAGGCAGCTCGCGAAAAGCAGGGCGAGATAGATAGATTTGCATGGAGAAAGAACGCACGATACTCTTTTCACTTTCGATTGTCTCTCTTGAGTGTCTACCGGTGTATTAACGGAGTAAGGACGAGATGGCCGCTCTCAGGAGCTATGTAGCGTCTGCCTAGTGTCAGTGCGGCTGCTTGGAATGGTTCCATGTTGCGCTGCGACAGCAACTGAGAACGGACGCCTTTGAGAGCAATTCGAAGCGAAAATATCACACTGAGACTCACTCGGCAATCAAAGTGATTCATCCATTCGAATGGATGGATCAGCTTCCGAAAGTATCAACAAAAGATACTTTTCAGCGTGATCTTGCTACATACTTCACGACCACTTCAAGTAATAGAAACCGCCCTTGAGACAAAAATCACCTCACTTTTGTATGGGTACATATCCATGCATCCCTGATTCTCGTCATCAATTATGCGATCCACATGGTGTTTACGTTAAGAGGCGACAGCCTCATCCGAAGAGACAAACAAAATACTCCACGCACGCGTGCTTGCCTTACGTATGGCGTCACTTTGCCTCACTTCCGCCGTTGTTGTATCACAGGCTGATACGCAAGCGAATGTGATGTATCACAGAACAACAGAGAACACCGTTAGCCTCTTGGACCTTTGAAAACGACACGAAGCACACACACACACGCACGACCATCCTCTCGTTCTCACTCCCCAAGTTGCCTTCTCGTCAACACAAGTAAACCTCCAACCTCTCCATTCTCCAAGCCAATACCACCAACCATGGCGGCCTCAACCAAGCTCTTCACGCCACTGACGCTCGGCGGCAAGCACAATCCCGTGCAGCTGCAGCACCGCGTCGTGATGGCGCCGCTGACTCGTCTTCGCTCGGGTGAAGAGGGCATCCCACCGACGTTCGCGGCGACATACTACGGACAGCGCGCGACCGAGGGTGGACTACTCATCTCCGAGGGCGTGTGCATCAGCACGACAGCGAGAGGGTACTTTGGCACTCCGGGGCTCTTCCGCGACAACCAGCTCGAAGCTTGGAAGAGCGTCACACAGGCCGTGCACGCCAAGGGCGGCAAGATCTTCGCGCAGCTCTGGCACACGGGCCGCGTTGGCCACCCGCTCAACATGCCGAACGGAGAGCTCCCGGTGTCGGCGAGCGCTGTTTCCATGGACGACGTCAAGAGCTCTGCGGTCACGCGCGAAGGCAGAAAGGCGTACGTTACGCCGCGCGCGTTGGAGATCGACGAGATCGCAGGCGTCGTTGAAGACTACCGCCGCGCGGCTGTGAACGCGATTGAGATCGCGGGCTTTGACGGCGTCGAGCTCCACTCTGCGAACGGGTACTTGCTCGAGCAGTTCCTCTGCGACGGCGTGAACCAGCGCACCGACAGGTACGGTGGAAGCCTTGAGAATCGCTCGCGGTTTCTATTTGAAGCTCTGGACGCGATTCTGACGAGTGTCGACCCGAGCAAGGTCGGCTTGCGCCTCTCGCCGTTCTCGATCACGTTTGGGTGCACAGACTCGGACCCTGCGTCCATCTACGGCCACGTGGTCGAGAAACTCAACGCTTACGACCTCGCGTACTTGCATGTGGTCGAGCCGCGTGGACGTCACGTCGCAAACCCACAGGTCCCAAAGATTGGCGCGACTGCCCACTTCCGCACGATCTACAACGGCGTGCTGCTCACTGCATCCGGTTACGACCGCGACAGCGCGGTTGAGGTGATCGAGACTGGTGTCTCGGATGCGGTCGCGTTCGGCCGCGCGTTCCTCGCGACCCCGGACCTCGTCAAGCGCCTGCGCCTCGGAAAGCCGTTCAACGAGCCAGACCCCACCACGTTCTACTTGGGTGGCGAAGAAGGATACACGGACTACCCGTTCCTTGAGGACGTCGTGCTCGTTCAGTCGTAGGTAGGCTTCATTAGGACAACGGAATGCATACACGCAAAGCAAGTGCACGGCTATCGCAGACGCAACTCTTTGATATACATATTAAATGATCAATACAATGCACGAATGACAACTTCAGATGGGTGGCTGGCGTGAGAGTAACCATCTTCAGCATCCCATCAAGGCATTCGTTCGCGGGAAGAACTTTTACAGGAGCATTCACGGGCTTCCCAGCGCAGCAGTAGCATCAGATTCGATGCCCTCTGGTTCATGGGCTGTCTTCTCTTTCTTAGTCACTTTCCAAACAAACGTTGCGTTTGAGTTTGGCGCATTCGATACTCCTGGTGCTCCACCACCCAGTCATTTTGCTGCACGAAGTTGCACGTCTTTCACGGCTCTGAGGCTTCTCAACGACGGAGCCGACGCTGCTTCAAGTCCTTCAGTGTTTGGTGCCTCGGCGGCACCAGCGGTTCCGTTTGCTTTACCAGCGCCATCCAATGCTCCAAGCGTTGATGGCGATGCTTACGAATTTGAAGAAGGCGCGTTCAGTATCGGCGTGGCTCCACCATCACAACCACCCACAGCTCGACAAATTCTGAAAGCCCAGGTGCGGAAGCAGAAGGAAGACCGCGTGCGAATACTCGAGTAGGATCGCATGGATGCGATCAGAGACAGGTTCTAGAGTCGACTGATTCTGAAACCTCGCTTGAGCAGTTCGAAGGAAACATGACTGAGCTCATCCTAATGTGTTTGTGTGCTTGTTTGAAGATCAGACTACTAAACGTAGTAATAGCAACGAGAAGCTGGAGATTGAAAGTTGGTTGAAATCGCACATTTGCACTTCATTCTCGACCTCGTTAGTCAAGCCACACCCCAGTTTTGTGAACAATGGAGAACAGAAAATGAATCCAACAACAGAGGCGAAGCACTTGTACGAAGTCACAACGTCGAGCTCCAACAGGTTCCTTGGCAAAGCATTTCTTATGCAAAAGCGTAGTGAACACTTTTAGCTAATCACAGAGAGCATCTCGACGCTTGCTTCAATTTTCGAGAAAACCGAGCCAAATTGGGTTTGGGGTCAGCTTCACTTTTGGCAAATAGTAATCGATTCTTGCTCTGCTAAAACCGCTCATCAATGCGTGTAGAAATTTAAATTCCTGAAGTAACTGTCAATAATTTAAAATTCCACACAGTGTGAAGACGCTTCAACACGTAGGGTGTAATGAGTAACTCATTGTGTTTGCTGATGCCCTCAATCAGTCACCGCCTGAGCGCACCCTCTTTCCAGACATTCGCTTCTGTCTCAGTGCCGTCTCGGACGCAGACGCGGAGCTCGACTTTTGCTCCGACGTTAGCGTCATCCGCGAGCTCACTGCTCTTTTCAACCGTTCATGATACTTCATCACAGCCAGCAGACAAAGTCTACAACACTGAAGCTATGTGCATTGTGCAGCATCGACTAGGCTATCCCAAGCGACACTATGACATGACGAAGCAATTCGGAAGAACCAAAGCCCCCTCTGCCGCATTTTTCATACACACTGGTAAGCATGAGAGTGTATGCTTATTTACTTAATGCTGCTAAAATGGTTTTCTCGCGTTCTTGCCGCTCAAATTTGCTCACGAGAGCCAATCAGTGCCGACAAGAGCAACCGCGAGTGCGTCCCATGCTTGCGTGACCTTCCCTCGCTCTTGGAGAAAGGAAGGTCAGCTAGCACTTGCCGAAGAACCGCGACGTCGTTGGCCTCAGTGTAGTTCTTTCGCTTGGGTGGCGGCGTTGGTGCTAGTTAAATTGATGCTACAGCGTAGATTTCTCCATCTGCGGAGCACACTTTGCTACAATTCTCGCGGAGCCACAGGACACTGCTGAGATGCCCTCCACGAAAACCCCTGACCCTCGACCCGCTAGGAGCTGGGAGCGGCAAGACACAGCTTTAAGCGCTGAGGCAGTCTCTTGGGCGTCTCAGACGGAGGTCTCTGTGGGAGGCGAGTTCTCAATCCAGAGCTCTGTTTCTTCTCAAATGAGAAAGCAGCATGTAGCCGCACTCCGTAATACCGGTATTTGCAGGTACAAAAAAGTAATGAAGTTTCGCACAATCGATTTGATAGTGTGAAACTTCACAAAATTGTAATCGAGATAAACCATTTTCCACCAATCAGATACGTTTTAGATTTTCACAAAAACAACCATCAACAAGAACTAAGTGACATCCACTATGTCTTTCCTGACACGTGGCTCGTGATTCCCCCGCATTCCTCTTCTTCTTCACGACACAAGAGTCAAGACATCACCATCAGCGAAAAAAGGCAACCACCAGCAGCAATGAAAGCAGGACGCCCGCGCGTGCGGGGCAATGGACGCCGCCAGCCCAAGGCCGTCGACGCCGCTGAAGACGGCTCTGGCTCAGTTAGTGCAGCCAGCCAGGTGAAGCGGCGCACGTCCGTCAACTACCGTCACAAGCTGGATGTGATCGCGTTCTTCCTGGAGCACGGCAGTGACACGGCCGCCACAGTCGAGCACTTTTACCCGGAGCTGAGCAAGGACAAGCGCCGCATCAAGATGCAGCTCGTGAGCTCCTGGGTCAAGCAGCGTGGCAAGATCCAGCAGCATTGCGACAATGGGCTGGCGAACCAGCGCAACGTGCGGCACCCGGGCCAAGGTGCCACGCTGCCGAAGGAGGTCGAGGAGCAGATCGTCGAGTGGATGCACGCGCAGACCCGCGAGGGCATCGCCGTGACCGCCAAGATGCTGCAGCAGACGGCGCGCGAGCTGGCGGCTGAGTGCGGCTTTGAAGAGGGCGTGTTCACGGCGTCCTGGTCGTGGCGCGTGGGCTTTCTGCGCCGCCACTTCCGCTCAGGTCGCGCGCCGCCACCGGCCGAGTTGTTGCAGCCATCGCCAATTGAGTTAGTGCAGCCGTCGCTGCAAGAAGGTGAAATGGAAGCAGCAGCAGCGGTCGCACTCTTGGATGCTGAGAGCAGCAGTGGCAGTAGTAACAACAGCGTGAATGGAGTCGATCCACAGCAGCAATTGCAGCCACAGGTGATCAACGTTGTACCAGCACCAGTGCCAGCCCCAATGCCAGTACCAGTGCCAATAGCACCAGCACTAGAAATAGTGATGAGAGAACCAAAGCAAATGAGGGAAGTAACAGCTAGCGAGACCCTCGTGGCCATTTTGCAGGCAAACGGGCTGGAACAGTATCTCCACGTGCTGCAGGAGAACGGATTCGAAACACCTGATTCGGTACGTACCAGAAGACAAGAAGCCCAGTCTTGTATTCACCTGTCGCCTTTTCTAACTAACTCATTGGATGTCTATTGTATACACTGCAGTTGGCAGGCATCGACGAGTACTTTGCCGACCTCGGCGTGAAGCTCGGCCACCGCAAGCGCTTCAAGGACCTCTCTATACGATACACGCCTGGCATGGAAGTACGTTGTTCCTGTACCTGTCTACCTGCCTATCTGAGCAACAACTCTCGCTCACTATTATTGTGTTGTTTGTATACAGGGCGTGGTACCGTTTGTGATCGTGCTCGTGGACATTGAGGCGCGCTGGGGCTGGAGTCAGCGGCGCAAGTTCATGGCCAAGTCGGTCTGTCAACAGTGGCCCAAGCGCGTGACCGTGGAGGTTCAGAACCTCTTCTTCGGGCGGATCAGCGCGCAGATCGACTCGTCCATCGAGTATGCGAGTAAAAGAGACGAGATTCAGTCAGAGGTCGAACCGCCGCGCTGCAAGGGCGAGGTCGTCTTCTCCACAACGCTGCGAGATCTCTATGAGGCAGGCTACCCGACCACAGGCTGGAAACCCTTCCAGCACAAACTGACTCTGGAATAAAAGATACCTGATCTGTTGTGTACTCTTCAGGAGAAGCCTCATATCTCTTGTGTGCTCGTTCCGTACAGAGAGCAGATTCGATCGGACCTGACGCTTTGTGGTGAAGATCTGCCAATATATTTTTGTTAGGTATGTGGCCATTGATATGTGGAGGCAGGCGTTCAGGACGACTGTTTAGAGTGGCGCGTTGACGAGAACTACCATTGCCAGGTAGGAGCAGACCACAGTCCAATATGATGTGGAGCTCAACAGCGCTGACAGCAGCCAAGTGAAGATAGAGCGAGCGTTGAGGGAATACGTCCTGGCTGCGATGGATGAACCGTCGTGGCTGTACAGTGACGCAGATGATGCATCACTCAAGAGTCAGGACATGTGCGTCTCAGGACCGCAGCAGGTGCGACAGGACGGGGGTGCAATAGCACGAGTGCGGGGCCATGACTCCGATGACGAGGAGCGCAGTCGGCTTCATGGCTCTGATATGGAGATGCCTGGAAGTCCCAGTGAACGAGATGATGCGCAACAGCAGCAGCCCAGAGCGACGAACAAGAAAACCCTCAAGTCGAAACAGGAAGTCGCTGCAACGCTCTTGAGAATGGACCACTTCGCAGATCGCCTCGCTTCCATTCGGTCCGAGATTGCAGCGAGAAACACGAGCTTCCCGGCTGTATTTCATCCACAGCAAACTCAACACCTTTCAAGAACTCAAGTCCCGAGCGAGCTTGCTAAAGCGCCAGCAGGTTCTAGGTCGTTTGAGCGACTAAAGCTGCCACTTCTCCAGCTTCTTGCATCGAGCAACGAGAGGGCGGCCTGCCCTCCGGATTCGTTTCTGTCGATTGACGCCGTGCATCAACGAGCTGCGCTTCAGCAGCAGTTCACTTCAGACGCTGAGCGACTAGCTGATACCGAACGACTCGCCGCAGACGCGCTGCAGAACGCTGATCGTCTGGCTGAGGAATCACGCATCGTGATGGTGATTTACACACAGAACGAGAGGAGCTGGAGCTTTGACGAGCGCGCAAATCGGTACCAGAAAGTGCTGGAAGCGAAGAAACTGGCGGAGATCGCTCGCAGTGACGCCGAGGATCAGCAGACAGCGGTGCAGCTTCTTCGCTCTCGATTAGTGAATCCCTATGGATCGCTGGTTCTCAGAGCCAATTCACAGATCAAGCGGCCGTTTCATCTCTGTCCACGGGCTGCAGCAGCACCTACCACACGCGATCCCGGAATCGCGTCTTTGGAATCGGAGGGCTTCATCTATGTGTGGATCTTGGCTGCACCGTCGACCAACTTGAACTTCACACCCAGAGAATCAACTGCCACCACGATCCTCGCTGCGGAGAAAGAGCTGTCGACGCATGTCGTGTACTACGCTGCTGCGTCGAGCGTCAATGACGAAGATCTGACAGCAGTGGCAATGTCCGAGAGCGATCACATTCGACGACTGATTGAGGACTCTCCACCTCAAAGTAGATGGATCAGCTGTTCCAGTCATGGCGTCGCCCCTGTGCCAGAAGTGAAGAGCGTCAAGTCGTCGATCGAGACCTGGGTCGTGTCCGGTGCGGGAGTCGGTCATTTGAATGGGAAGTATATTTTCAATGGCGTGCATGATCATGTGCGCAAGTTCAAGTCTCCCACTGGGGTAGAGCTCTTTCGGAAGCGCGTTCCCGTTTCGTCAAGCCTCGCTCAGGGGCTGCACGATGCACCAGTCGAGAAGAAAGTCCTAAAGAACAGAGACACAGCTACTCCAGGTACTCCGGGTTTCGGTGACTCAGATACTGCCAATCAGCCAGAGGATCAAGAACAGAATGCAGCAACAGCAGCAGCAGCTGTCACGCCGCTACCCAGTGCGTTGAAAGCTATTGAAAGCGATGAAACCAGTTTCCAATCCATGAGCAGGATCGGGTCATGGTTGGGCTCGGACGAAATGAGGGAGAAGTACCGTCGACGGCGAGAAAACGAGACAAAGAAGCTCAGCAATAGCAGTAGCGACAACGGCAGCTTGTGGTTGCCAGAAGACGGAGACCACGTGATGACGCAGGACGCAAAGGGCGTACTCGAAAACTCGACTGATATTCAAGTGTCACGTCCGGAAGCCAGTGCCGAACTCTGCCGTGAGTGGGTGTTGTTCATGGGCTGCTCTAAGCGCCACGTAAAGCTCAGCGATGGATCTTCGGTTCCTCTGGCACAGAGCAGCAATCTTGGGTGCTTGAAACGCCATTACTATATCTCCGTTGAAGAGAAGGAGACAATGGCGATCTGGGCTCAGGAAAAGGAAGCGAAACTTGAGCAGCGCGTGCTTCAGAATATCATCAAACGCGAGGAGCAGATCGCACGAATTCGCCGCCTTTGCGACAAGTGCATGGCTAAGTTCCAGCAAAACCTCATGCGCGATACGGATAAAGTCGCGCGTAAGATCCTGGAGGAGCTCAACAGTGTTCGCTTCCTGAGCGTCAAAGTGCTCGAGGCGATCGAGAAATGGCGCGCGCACGCACGGAAACTTGGCTTTGCGCGATTCGACGCTCACAGCAACAACAGCAAGAAGGCTGAACGCTCTGAGAGTTCAGAGACGACTCAGCGCAGCGACGAGAAAGAGCCTCCGCTGCTTGGCTGGTCCGCATCGATCACGGTCTCTACAGGACGACAATTGTTCAAAGGCTCGAACGCGTTTGTGTCGAAGGTCAAGCGCTTCTGCCGCGCAGAGGACGCAGTCGGCAAGAAAGAACAGCATGTTGTGTATCTGGGCTACTTTGCGACTCGCACGGAGGCCGAGCGCGCGTACGAAGAGTACGCGACTGCAGAAGCACGACGGCTCAACACGACGGTCGCTCACCTCCCACGCCATCGGAACGTGTTTCGCTCGTGCGGTAAGCATTTCGCAGTGGAGAGCGAGCGTCTGGGGCCGAGCGTCTGCATCGAGTGCAAGGTGAAGCAGTTGGCGACGCTCTCGTCTGGCGCTGGCGCAGACGAGTGGGCTCCTCCATTCTTCTACACACCCGGGGAGAACTACGTTCTGGAAATGGGGAACGACCTGGACTTCCTAGACAACGTGCCGCCGATCGTGTCGCTCTTGAACGACGGTCATGGGAGCGACGAAGCTGCGTTTCCAATCCTCGGAAATGTATTTCTGCTGCCAAAGACGCCGATCCAGGACCCAAGTCTCGCGGTTTTCACCACCTGCGGCTTGGCGAGAGCACCTCGCCTTGGCATCGCGCTGGAAAAAGAAAGAGAATGCCAAGATATCAACGACGAGACGCTCGATCGAGAGCGGATACTTGTTGTGCAGAAGATCTTCCTCCAGGAGCTACAGATCTACCGCCCCGAGCTGTTTCCCGAGAGTGCAAAGCTGTCCTCGTCATCCAACAGCAGCAACTTAAACCTGTCCAGGCGTTCAACACGAGCATCAGGGGATGGGCAAGACACTGAAAAGCAGTATCGAATTGTCGAAGCGCTGTACTGGGATCGCTGCGCTGCGCTCAAGATCCAGCAGAGACGCGCACCGCTCGCGTTCCGGCAGGAGAACATTTGGTGCCGCCCCGACGCTGGCGAGTGGGCGAGTCTCGTTGTGCGCGGGAAGCATCAACAGCACTTTCTCTTTGAGCTCAAACTCGCACTCGCGGGCAAAGAGATGCAAGAGAAGCGCAAGCAGGTCTTGAAAGCGCTGCGGCGGTTGCTCAAGACCCCGCTGTACTGGATCCACTCGCGCGAGCATTTCACAAAGCTGATTGACGAAGGGTGCAACATCAAGGGCGATGTCGTGATGCTCGAGGTGAAGAGCGCGACGAAATACCTTGACAAGTATGACGTTTGGTGCCGCAAGACGCTCGTTATCCAGCGCTGGTATCGAGGGGTTCACGGTCGCCACATGGCAAGAACGAGACGTCGAGTGCTTCACCTAGTCTGCAGTTTTCGGAAACGCTTTGCAATTCAAGTTGCGGGTCTCGCGAAGAGCGCTTATGAGGACCAGATCATCCCTCGCGCGATCCGAAAGGCGATCAAGAGGGTCTCGAAGCCCGAGTTCACGGCTGCACTCAGGCTCAACGGCGAGTTTGTGCTTGTGTCCTTCCATTCTCTTCGGCATTCCCACCAAAGTCATAGTCCGCCAGAACCGTCTTATAGATCCCACAAGTCTTCACGCGAACCCGAACGCTCGATTTGCTGTGCTGGCTGCGCAAGAAGGTTTCACGTCCGAGCAGAGTACAAACTGGCAGCAGGCAGGTTTCAAGTCTCGAAAAGTGGCGTCTGCTGCTGCTCACTGAACGGCGGAAGTGACAGACAGCAAACGGGCGATAACAGTAGCAGCAATTCGGAAAGCTGGCTCGTGCGGGCGTACAACCCGACCTCCAACACGACGTACAGGGTAAAAATGGAGAACGCGCTAGTGCGCCAGCTTCTGTCGTGTCTGTCTCCACCAAAGTTCGGAAGACTGTCGCTCTCATCAACAACGGCAGTTGGTATGTCCCCTGTGACTCGGAAGTGGGCGATGCACGAAAGCGCTGTTGTCGCGTCAATCCAGGCGAATTTCTACCGAAAGCAGGGCGAGCAGGCGTACCAGGAGCTGCTGAACTGGCGTTTGCTGAGCAGCAAGGCGACTCAGACGCGCAAAACCGCAGTCATCCACCGCGATCGCACAGTCAAGACACTGGAGAACCTCAAACGCAGCTACTTGCTCTCGATAGACAGCGCGAAGGCAGCGCTAGACTTCACGTCCCGCAAATTCCACGAAGCACAAGCCTGGGATCCACTGGAGAATGCGAACGACTGGAAGCTGCTCGTCCACAAACGCCAGCTGCAGAAAGAGCTCGAATTTACGGAGAACGAGCTGGACAAGTGCCGGCTCGAAGTCTTCCAGTCGACCTACAATGAGCAGTTTCTACGCGTGCGTGCTGGTCAAGTGCAGGACCAGTACGAGAATGGGTGGTTGCCGTTGATTCACCGCGAGAACCAGAAGATGCAGAGCACGTCGACGCTCGAGACTCGCTCCAAGACGTCTGTTGAGCGCTGCATGCGGCAGATCTGCAGTCACTTTCTGACGCTGCGTGACGGGTATTTCCTGCCAACGCGTCGGAATCTGGTGCTCCAGAGCAGCGCGTGGAAAGAGCGAGGTGGGGTGCGCATCGCACTCCCGGGGCTGCTGCGGTGCCGCAATGTGATGCGGCGGCGCGTGCTGCTGCTCAGCAATTTCGATAAAACGCAGCAAGTGAGCGAGCGGATGATCGTGGAGATCAGTGTCTCGCCCTCGCCATCAAGTTCTTCTGCTACCACTGCTATGACTAGGACGAATGGGTTCAACATTGACGTCTGGGTGGTTGCGTATAGTCCCAAGACCAGCGTCGTGCAAGAAGTGTTCTTGGAATGGGAACTGGTGGAGCTGCTTGTTGGGCTCAAGAACAACAAGCAGCAGCAACTTTTGCGGAACACCGACCAGCGAAGAAGCGCGTTGCAGATAATCGCCGACCAGCTGCTCTCAATGACGATGCTCGACCGCTTCACGGGCGAGTTCACGCTCCGAAAGCTGCAGTTTTACCACCACATGCGCCTACTGCGTCCGCAATTCCTGTCCAGCAAGTGGCTTCTGGACGTAAAAAAGGGGCGAAAGTGTGGCGCGGGCGACGAGATCCTTCGTCAAGCGGTGTGTGTTGATGGCAAATTGGTGATCGTTAACGTGTTTGAGAATTGGGGCGATCTGACTTTTGCAATGTATCACGCGGCGACGGGCGAGTGTTTCCGCTTGACTGTTCTCCTGAGCGAGATCTTCCAGATGCTGAGTGCGAAGCCGCTGATGCTGCGGCTCTGGGTGTGCTGCGTCAAGGCGAACAACTACAACCCGTCGATACTCATGTACCTCCTCAAGCACGTCCGCTTTCAAAGGAGTGGCGGCGACAGCGGTGATGTTGATGCTTCTACTAGCAACGAGATAACAGTGGCGGTGTTTGAACCCCACATGCCGTCATCGAGTGCGTTGAAGCGCTTCCAGAAGGCGATGACCATCCAGAAGCGAAAGGTACTCCTCAGTATGAAGGAAGATGCCGCTGGGGATTTCGACGTGACAACCTTTGACTGGAAGCAAAACCACAGCTACAAGCTTGTTCTCGAGCGAGAGCACATCCGAAGACTGTTGCGACGGACGAAAGAGGCATCTTCACATACAGGAGGAACACAGTCCTCCGCCTCATCACTACCACCACCCTCGTATCGATATCTGATGCTCCAGAAGAATCGTGTAGAGTTGTTTGAATGGATCGCCAGTCGCCTCACATTCCAGAGTCTGCTGGAACACCCACAGCTGCTGGCAACAGCGCACTCGCCACTGGCGTTTGGTGTGCACGTTCGTCAGAGCTTCCGCATGTTCAACCAGTGGGTGTCTTCCAGCATTCGCAACCCTCTGCAACGCGTTGAAGCTCCTGAACTGGACGCGTGGGCTGCGCGAGTGGACGCTGCGGCGTTCTCGCAGCTCCAGTTTGACCAACTCGCGCTGGTCGCAGAGCAAGCGATGCTGTTCGACTACGACAAAGAAGTTGTTGGTACATTGGACTGGTTTGCGGGCCCGTCCTCACTATTGCCATCCGAGCGCACGACAGACTCGCCGTACTTGAAGATGGATTTCTTCCTGAAGAACCACAATCTCTTTGTCCGCCTAAGGAACGAGCTTCAACTTGAGACGGAGACGCGACTGGAGCGCACTTCGCGTGGCGAGCTTGAATCTCAAGAGAAGTTCAGTCTGTGGGTCGAGATTCAAGGAGTGATGGAGAGCATGTTGCTGACGTTCTCCGACTGGCAGCAATGTGCAGAGAAAGCACGGGGGATCACCGAAGAGAGAGCGACAGTGCTGCGGCAGCTTCATTTGGAGCTTATGAGGCGAGTCAAAGCAGATGACGTCGCTCAAGTGGGACCCAAAGACGTTGAGAGATCAGCAACTAATCTCTTGTTCACCGTGGGTAATGACGAAGACGATAAATCATCCACATCAGTGGATCTGCATGAGCTCTTTGTGGGGTATTCGAGCACCAGTGATGCAGATTTCGTGTCAAAAGTGCTGGGGATCAGCTCTGGCTCGTTGGATGTCGCGTCGCGCTTTCTTTCCAAGTGCGGGGGGTATATCGAGAACACTCTCAAGCCTGCGCTTGCAAAGTTGGATGCGAGTATAAAGGTGATAGCGCAGCAACAGCCGCAATTTGTGTCCTTGGAGGCGCTGAAGCAGATGCGGCGCGAGGTTCTGCGATTCCAGTCCAGTGCCGTCATCACGAACCTCACATTTGGCAGCTCTACTTCCGATCTCCCAGTTCTCAAGTATCTGGGCTGGAGTACTACCCCTGGCGCTGCAGATACCAACCTAACGGTCTCGCAAAAACTCGACGAGCTACCGCCAGTTTTCGAAATAGGGATCTTGATCCCAAGCAGCTGCGATGAGCCCATGCAGGAGATCTTCCTCGGTAGTGACAGCAACAGCGTTTGCACTTCGAACCTGGCTGCAACACTCCAAACGCTAGTTGTTCCTACTGTCAACCGACGATCAAAGCCAAGTGAACAACGAAATGACATCGTGATCCAAGTCAAGCCAGCGCACGATGGCATACTCGCATTCCAGAATCTAATTCATTCTTTTTCCAACGCAGATTCCCGTGCGAAGCTCGACTGGAACCCACGCGCGTGTGCGCTTGCGATGGAATGCTCGAGCGTTTTGATCGTTGGACCAGCGCTCTACTACCATACGACACACAATCCCGACCGCTCGTTTCTCGATCGTCTCGAGCGCATTGCCACCATATACTGCGAGCTCGTGCTCGCGTCGGATCTAGATCACAGTACCAACAACTTGCAGGTGGCGCGCAGGAAACAACAGGGACGCCGTGCGAAGCAGCAGCTACCCTGGAAGATCTACGCTGACGAGAGGACGCAAACCGCGCGGTCGCTCAAGAAGATGCGAGCGGCGGAGAAGGTCGCACTCAGTCATTTCGATACGACGGCGACAATGGCAATGGAGAGCAGGACGCTTGCGACGCTTGGCGTCCCATTTCGAGAGCTTGAGCTTCTCTTTGGTGACTGCTTCAGCGTGGATCAGCTCCGAGCGTTGTTGCCGACTGAGATCGCCAGTTTGCTGGCTACGAAGCAACTCCGAGCTGGTGATAAGGCTGACTATGAGTGGACGCTGCAAGTGACCAAGCCTCTCTCCATGAGGAACGTACTACTGCAACTGTCACTGGCTGACTCCAACGCTGATGGCGGAGCAGTTCTGAATAGTGAGACTGGCACAGCGAGTGGACTGAGACTGGAGCATCTTCAAGTGGAGATCGACAGCTTGGAGCAGCCGAAGCGCCTGATCTTTTCGTGCCGAGAGCTCCAGTCGCAGCGCAAGTACTACCTCGACTGCTCCTACCACCAGCTGCGAACAAAGCTGCTATTATTGCGTGACGCCACCAAGGACTCTTCTTCTCACAGTACATCTCACTATGCTGCACCAGTCCTGAGCATCGCTGACTGGAGGCACTTTGCTCAGCGAGCAGTGCAGCTGCTGGTCTTCCGGAAGAAAAACGGAGCCCTGGGTCTGGACTTCAGGTCACCTAGCTCTGAAAGTCCGTTGGACAAAGTGGAAAGCAATGGCGGCGATGAAGATCAAGCATCCAGCAGTAGTGCTACTGCACCAGTTGAGAGCAGTACCTGTCCAAGACAGCGTCAATCAGAGCTGAAGAGCGCCGTGGTCAACTGCTTGCGGCGCCGCTTTGAAAAGCACCAAGCGGCGATCCGATCCAGGGCTTGCAGAGGCTTTCTTGAATTGCACAAGGTTCACCAAGTCGGACTCAGTTTCGAGTGGATGCACATGACGAAAGAGGACTTTGCAGCGCACGAGAGCCGCGGCCTCTTGGTTTTAGACGCCAAAGTACTGAAGAAACTGCAGTCAGCGCTCGCGACAGCCACGAAGCGCGCGAACGCTCACGTTTCAAAAACCTCGGGCACGATAGTGTCTGCTGCAACAACCATTTTGAAGCAGCAGCTCGTGGAGTTCGTGGAAGAGGTGGGTATGAATGAAGAAAACGCGAATATTGGTGCGATGGAGAGAACCATTTTCGCCATGCGCGAGTCTGCACAACGCCTCAAGCGCAAAAAGAGACCTCCTATTCGCGACGAGACTGTGAACGAAGCGCCAGCGGACCTGAGAGAGATCGCAGAGTGGTGGCGACGGCACAAGCTCGTCGGGAAAGAAGCCAAGTAAGCTTGTTGATTCAACGAAATAGTCACGCGCTGTGTTGTCTGTTTCAATACATAGATGGTGTGTTTGAGTGTGACATGCATCAGTTGTGTGTGCATGTGGCCTCTTGTGCTCTCCGGTGTCTCTTTTCGCTTTAATAATCCGGTGGTGGCGCATTCTTCTTGTGGTCCTCCCTTCGCCACGGGCGCACTTTGAAGACCATGTCCTCCATGAAGTCGCGGCACGTGAGCTGCGAAGCCGGGTCCGCGCGCGGGTTGAGGCACTGCTCCGGCTTGGCACGCAGGAAGTAGGGCATCGACATGCGCCGGTCGGCCTCCGTCTCCACGCAGATCGCCGGCACGCGGTGCAGCGGCGCCTTGACGAGACCGTTGGTCAGGAACCCGAGCGTCTCACCGGCAAAGACCGAGAAGTGGATGCTCTTGGCATCCTCCTCCACGTCGCTCCAGCTCATGCGCTCGAGGTTCCACATCTGCAGCCCTGGGACGGTGGCCACGGGAGAGACTGTCACGAGCCCCAAGTCGGCGTGCACGCCGCACGAGTGGTCGTCCGGATGCAGCGGCACCTTGCAGTTCGCTCCAGGTGCAGCCTTGTTGCGGTAGTTGTAGATGCGCAGTACGGACGGCCCGTACTGGTTCGTCAGGTCTCGCGGCGTCGTCACTTGGTCGTCCGAGGTCGGTGCCGGTGTCAGATCGTCCAGCAATTCGTCCATGACCCATTGTTCGTCGATGTTGAGTATCTCGCACACTGCGCGCATGCAGTCGCGCGCGATGCCGTCGAGCAAGTCCATGAGCTCGATCATCCGGATCGCAAACTGCGGGTTGTCTGCAAAGTACGCGGGCGGCCACACCGTCCCGCTCTTCGCCACGGGACGTCGCAGCTGCAGGTATTCGCGGTTGCGATCGGCGCTAAAGCCCACGTACCGCCCCTTTGAGACCGCCGGGTGTGTCGCGTGGAGCGCATCTTCCGAATTGCTTGGGTCGTCGCGGTTCGCGTCCACAAAGTCGCGCCACCGCTGCTCCTTGGGCAGTGCCAGCTGCTCAACAAGCCACTTGCGCACCACTTTGAACGCGTCGTCCGGGATCTGCGCCTGCTCGGGTGTGACCTCAATGCGCGCAAAGCCCCAGTTCTTCATGTTCTGCACGAAGCGCATGCGCGCAAACTTGCGCTCGATGCAGTCATTTTTGCGGCTCAATGCGATCGCCGAAATCGGGAAGTAGGGCGACTCCTGGGTATCACCGCGCAGGATCGGCTGCTGCAGGAGCGACATCTCGCGCACCACGACCGCGAACTGCAGCACGGGCACGCGCTCGTTCTCAAAGCGCTGGTAGAGCCGTCCGGCGACCGTGTTGATCATCACGAGCGGGTACGGTGGGCTGTAGAGCTCCTCGGCCGGCACGACCGCGAAGATGCTCGAGCCAAACGGGATCGCAAACTGCTCGCGCAGCCAGAGCTCGATATCCATAAGCCGCGTGCCGACCTGGTTCTCCGTCTTCTCGTAGAGCAGCGGCATCTGGATCTGCGCGCTCTTGACCTGCGTCTCGTAGTAGAAGACGCAGTGCAGCGGTGGCCGCTGCGCCATCTGCTGCAGCACGCTCTCCACCTGCTTGTCCCCGGCGGAGTTGGCGTCGCTGCTCTTGCTCTTGTTCTTTGGCGTCTTCGTATCCGAACTGTTGGCGCTGGACCGTCGCGAGCCACAGGTGCGTGGCGGAGACGCCGCCGATCCGAGCGACGTGGAGGACTCTCTCGTAGCGACTTGGCCCATCGAGACTGATTGTCTGCTTGGGCAGAACGGAAGCAAGCGTGAGCGAGTGAGGTCTGCTGAGGCGGGTCGCAGCTCCTCTTCTCTTTGTGCAGAATGTGGAATGTGGAATGCCGAGTGATTTGCAGCAAAATGACTGACTTCCTATTTTGCTGATGCTTTTTCGTCATTTCGGATTTTTGACAGAATTTTGGATTGTACAAAAAAAATGTAACCAAAAAATATAAAGAAAGAAGGTCCAATCGAAATCGGAGGCTACGATCGTAACCTACGATTTCGATTGGACCTTCTTTCTTTCACTATATATGTTGGGTATTGTTGGTGTTGTGGGTACATCGTGTCGAAACGCGTTGGACTCATCAGTGAGACAACCAGCACGTGTCGATACGGGTTGTTAAATGTGTTGTGGCTTGATCCAGCCAGCCATTCACATTTCCTGTGATTGACTGATCAAGATCGAGCAAGAGGATGGCGGATATCACGCAGGAAGCGCGCGTGGAGGTCGCCGTCGCGGTGGATAACGCTCCAGCGGCTGCTGCTGTCGCTGTTAAAGCTGAAGCGCTTGTTGCTGCTGAAGTGTCGGCTGATGTGCCTGCACTCACTCGTCGCGTCGGTGAAGCGCCTGTGAAGAAAGAGTGCGTCGTGGTGTTCATGCCCTTTCGACCCCAACTTGGCTCTCGTTTCCACTCACTCAACGCCAGTAGCTAACATCAATTGTCTTCACTTGCGTGTGTATTGCAACAGGTACCTGAAACCAATCCCACAGAAAATTGAGGCGCCACCAGCATCCACCGATGGCGGCGAAGGCGTCGAGAGCGGCGGCAACCGCAAGATGCGCGGCACGTTCAAGAAGCGCCCGATCGACGCACAGGAGGACCCGGCGGAGATGCTCTGCCGCCCGATCGCCGCGGGCGAGTCGTGTCCGTTCGGCAACTCGTGCAAGTTCAGCCATGACATGGGCGACTACATGAAGCGCAAGGAGAAGGATCTGGGCGAGAGCTGCCCCGTGTTCGACGCCGTTGGCTTCTGTCGTTACGGGCTCGCGTGTCGCTTTGCCGGCGCGCACGTCGTGAAGAGCGAGGACGGCACGTACAAGAATATCGTGGACGAGTCGAAGAAGGTGATCGCGGCGGCAGCGGGCGGCGTGCACTTTGAGTGCAACGAGCTCACGAACGACGTGCGCAACCTGCTGCGCAAGAACAAGTACCCGTTCAAGGCGATCGGCATGTCGCGAAAGGGACAGCGCAACCAGAAGGGAGGCAAAGGCAAGAACGATCAGCAGAAGCAGGAGCAACAGCAGCAACAACAGCACGAGAGCGCTGTCGACGCTGAAGCGAACGCGGATGAAGCTCAAGACGCCGAGCCGAGCGCCTTTGTGGAGCCTGCGAACGAGAGTCCACTGCTTGCCGAGCGCAAGCCCGTGGACTTTAAGCGCAAGATCTACATCGCGCCGCTCACGACCGTTGGCAACCTGCCGTTCCGTCGCCTCATGAAGCAGACTGGCGCCGACATCACGTGCGGCGAGATGGCGATGGCGACCAACTTGCTGCGTGCGCAGCAGTCGGAGTGGGCGCTGCTGCGTCGCCACGAGTCCGAGGATGTTTTCGGCGTGCAGATCGCGGGTGGCTTTGGCGACCAGATGGCGCGCGTGTGCGAGCTCATCGCGCGCGAGGCGAACGTGGACTTCATCGACATCAACATGGGGTGTCCGATCGACATTGTGTGCAGCTCAGGCGCCGGCGCGTCACTCATGACGCGTCCACCAAAGGTTCAGGAAGTCATCTCGGCGAGTCTGACGGGCATCGAGCTCGGGAGCATTGGCCGCGCAAACGTCCCAGGGCTCACAGTCAAGCTGCGCACGGGCTGGAGCGACAAGGAGCGCGTTGCACACAAGCTGGTGCCAAAGATCCAAGCGACGCGCGCCTCGAATCCGTTCATGAACGCCAGCGTTGTGCAGGACTACAAGCTGCGCGCGCTGCAGGGCGTGGACGCGGTCACGGTGCATGGCCGCTCTCGTCTGCAGCGCTACACTAAGAACGCGGACTGGGACTACGTGTTTGACTGCAGTGACGCGCAGGAAAGCACGCTGTCCCGCGTGCCGTTTGTCGGCGGCGGCGACGTGCTCTCGTACGAGGAGTTCGACGCGCACCTGCAGAACGGCAAGCTGGACACGTGCATGATCGCGCGCGGCGCGCTCATCAAGCCGTGGCTGCCGACCGAGATCAAAGAGCGCCGCCACTGGGACATCTCGGCGTCCGAGCGCCTGGACCTACTCAAGGACTTTGTGAAGTTCGGTCTCGAGCACTGGGGCTCGGACCAGAAGGGCGTGAACCGCACGCGTCGGTACTTGCTCGAGTGGCAGTCATTCCTCTGCCGCTACATCCCCGTGGGGTTGCTCGAAGTGCTCCCGCAGCGCATTAACGACCGTCCGTCGCCATACTACGGCCGCAACGACCTCGAGACGCTCATGGCGAGCGACCAGGCAGTCGACTGGGTCAAGATCTCGGAGATGCTGCTCGGCCCCGTGCCCGAGGGCTTCCAGTTCGTCCCAAAGCACAAAGCGAACGCCTACGGATAGAGGAGCAGCTTGGCATGCTTTCTACTTTGTTCCTACAGCTTTACAGAAACACGAACCAACCAAATAGATAAACAGTTTGCATATGTATGAAGAAGCCTGTCGAAATCTGTGTTTTGAAACAGGCACCAGTACTCGATTTGCTACGTGTGCGAGATGTGTCAAAGGTCGTTGTAGGCGAGTTTGCCTCGGACTTTCAAACGCGCCTTCAGGATCTGCTGCGTTGTCGGCGGAGGAGGAGCTACGCCGATGACGAACCCGCCCTATTATCTGTCGCTAGGAGCATCGCCAGTCTTCGCAGTCGGGATATTCACAGGGGAGACGAACGAAATTGCTGGTGCTGTTGGAGTAGTGCCAGGCAGTTGAGAGCGGCTGGACGCAAGTCGAAATTTGTCACTTGTGAGCTTGGAAGTTGTTGCTGTTCCGATGTGAGCTGAAGCTAGAGCACCACCATCCGCTGGCGATGGGAGTTTGTCAGATAACGTCCTTCATGTATTTAACCCCTCCAATACCGGCCGAATTCGAGAAAATAAGGATCTGCATGTTGTAGAAGACAAATACTTAACATAGCTTTCAGTATTGGTCGCATAAAAGGATGCAAGGTTCGCTACAAATTTAACCATTCCTCATTGAGGATTGTGTTCGTGAGAGAATGAAAGTGTTCTCTATCTGGAGTTTCCTAGTGTTTCTTCATCCATCTCGCCAACAAAGCGCACTCTAAAGCCAAAACCTCTAATCGAAAGCGCACATTCTCAAGATCTCCCCTCTCGCCCTCTGCTGCACGTCTCGGAGCTACCTTGAGCTCTTTGTGCCCTTGAGCGAAATGAAGCAGACTCTTGCCTCTTGTGAGTCTGCCTCATTTCGCTTTCCGCTCCAGAGCACCCAAGCCTGCCCCAAGCCCGCTCGCCGTCTCGCTGACTCCCAGTCAGACCTCCCCCCAATGCGGAACCCAGCCCTCATGCACCTCCCGACAATCCGCATCGACCGAGTGACGTCAGATCGCTGTTTTCCTTCGATTCGAGCGGCGAGCCGGAGTGTCGGAGATCGCTCGTCTTCTTCAAGTGCGTCGACTGACAGAGCTCGAGGCTGCGGGGTGACATCACAGCTCGCTCGTCCCTGGGCACAACCACGTCGTGGAGACGCTCTTCTTTCCTCGAGCTCACATTGAGAAGATCATCAAGTACATCATCGGAGCGAAGCGCTCGATCGAGTTGTGCATCTACCAGATCATGTGCAAGAAGATATGTTTGCTCTTATACATGAATTTGCTTCTATACAAGGATGCGTGCTGCTTTTATAGACGAACTCACTTTGTTGTGTATGCACCTAACCTACGATAGCTCGCTAATGCGCTCGTTACTGCGAGTCTGGTGCGTGGAGTGCAAGTGCGCCTGATTGCTGACAAGACATGCGCTAAGACCAGCGACTCGAGGACCGGGTTCCTTCGTCTTCATATCACGATTGGGCTCGTTCGACGTCTCGAATGTATCGCGTCCGTGCTAATTTTATGTGTGCTGTGCTGCTGCTGTGCCTGTTGCCACCCAGTGCTGGTTGACTCTGGAGCGGGCGTGTGTTGCCATGGCACAATGTACGCAATGCTGTTGCTGACGTTGCGCTTGTGTCCGTGTCTGTGTGCGCAGCGCTGCTGCTGTCTGTGTTTGGCGTGCTGTTCCTGCTCGCGCTGATCGGAGTTATCTTAGAAGCGGTGCCGTATCCAACGCAATGAGGATTGTTCGTCTGTACGTGTGAAGCAGCGCTCTCGTCACATGTATATCTCGCATTGCGAGCTGACTGTGATGCTCACATGTGAACGTCTGCGGTCATTGCCATTGCTTGCGAACTGTAGTGCTCCCGTATGTGTTGCTGCCAGTAACAGCAGCTGCTTGCGCAACGCTTGGAGATAGTGAAGACACGAGGTGTGTCGCTGCTGCTATAGTAGTGCTGCTGAGAACTCTATTGGCCATCCTACCGCATACTTACAGAGCTGTCATGTGTACTGTTCTCGTCATTACAGCATTTAGACGAACTTTGGGTGCTTCTTCAAGTCGTTCTTCTGGGTGTCGACGTTCGCGGTGCCTTCACTGCTCTACCGCGTCGACGCAGTACGTGTGTCCTGTTGTTTTGCAGCCAGAGTATGGACCGGAGGTGACCACGGCCGTCGAGGAGTCTGCCACGGCGCTCATCGACGAGACAGCGGAGATGCTGGCTAAGACTCCTGCTGACCCGATCGAGGACATCAACACCCAGTCGTCGAACGACTGGGGAGGGTGGTGGCAGCCTACACGTTCCCCGAACTACTCAGCCCATGCGACGAGAAAATGACGTGCGGTAAATACAGGACGGTAGGTTGCCCGAGTGAGCACAAGTCCAGATCGTTTTTCGAGATGCTTGGTTGTACCACATGTGCCAAGTTCGTG